>OX638369.1:53906372-54071372 GCA_951812925.1 Calliopum simillimum | reverse complement strand
CTTTATGTTAGAGGAAGGTTAAATTTCGCAGATTATAGGTAGTTTATTTAAGTGTTAAAAAACATATTTAGGGTACTAAATAGTTGTGAAAATCAATACGAATTTTGACAGTTTTTTGAGTTTACAAGGTTTTCGAGGCATTTACTCGTTTTAAGAAATACCCTAAGGGTATTTCCATGTAAATGTGGACAAGGTATTGAAAAATTTTTGGATTCTTTTCAACCTTCAACTATATCCAAAGTAATGTTTAATTGAAGAAACATCAGCATTTAGTGTCAAAATTAAGATTGGACATTGCAATTCGTTATTATCGCGTTTTTTAGTTAAAGTCTGCATATCAGAAGAAGTAAAAATGGGCATAAAAATAAAACGGTACTTCTCCGAGGAAAGTTATGAATCTGGTGGTGACAGTAATAGTTGTGATGATAATATACCATCTGTATTTAAACCATAAATAATTTCAATCGCGATATAATAGACTTAGTTAAACAATTATTAAATTTTGATCTAGTTTTGGTTCCTGTGCATAAACGCCAGAAGTAGTTCTTTATTATTCTTGTATTTTGACCCAATTTTAATTTTTATACCTATGAACTTGAAAAGGCCGTCTGTATTGGTCTAAAAATCGATAGTAACGCGAGTTACCAATTTTTTTTTAACGTGAGTTACCACATAATTTTCGCATTATTTTAAAAAATACCACTTAATATTGTTGTTTCTAATAAAGAAATACTTACTGATACCCTTCTGGCTTTATTTCTGTCTAATGTAAAGAAATTTACCCACAAATTTCGCAGGAAGTTGCAAAAGAAATTTACGCTCTAAACATGATGTCCAAAAATGGTAACGCGAGTTACCAGCACTATTCACTATTTTACTGGTTAAATATTAAGTTACCACTGAAAATTTCAACTAATATGCAACAAGAATAAAGTATTTCGTTTATAAAGAATCCAATTTTATTAGTTAATCCAAAGGCTGAGCCTCAAAAGCTCCATTAAAGTCTTAAAAAGTGTTCTAATTGTAACGCGAGTTACCATGGAATTACCCCTAATTGTCTTTACAAAATGATATAGTTTTGATCCAACTTTAATAAAAATAGGCTTTTTTATAATATCTTGTTTTTTTTAGCGACGACCTTTGTAATTGAAGTAAAAGTCTTAGATCTCTAAATTTTCCAGCTAAGTGGTTTCAGGTAATTTTGTCTAAAACAAACCATTTCCCGGGTATTCACAAAAAACCTTTTTTTTATTAAATATAGACCAAATTATGTCAATTTGCAAAAATAATATCTATGAACTTTTGACAAAACAACCTTTCTCGAAATTGACAACTTTTCAGGAGAGCTAAAAAACTACTTTGATGCTTCTCAATTCTTTTTGTGTAAGAGTTGGAACAAATGTAAAAGTTTTTTATTATACATGAATACTAAACGAATATATTGCTCTAAGGTCAATAATTTTTAATATAGTTGAAATAAGATGTTTTTGTCAAATATTTTTTGATTTAAGAAATTCAGTTTTTTCCATAGGAAAAGTAACTTATTTCGAAGAAGTGCTTTTGTCAAAAATTTTTTTGTCATTTAACCTGTATCTTATCTCGACTTAAGATGTTTTATGAAGAAAAACACCCTTTTCTTATGTCGACTTAAGTTGTTTTGTGAAAAGCATTTGTACATTGAGATAGGTTGATTTTCGATTCTTTATCTCTGCAACTAAAAGTCATAGAGATATTTTATTTTTATATATATGATTAAAATCTTAGAAAATTGTCTTACTTCGAGTTAGGTTGTTTTGTTAAATGTCTACAGATATGTAACTCTAAACAGTAAAATAACATATAAGGTGTTTTCGGAAATGCAACTTAACTTGGTTGCACTGTTCATCGCATAGTATAATACTCAACACTAAACCTATTACCGCGCTTTTTGCTTAAACATTACGCTTCAATTGTTGCATTTATAACTATGTGATTAGAACAGTGTTCCCAGAAGGTGCACTATGTGAATATAAATTATGCTACTGCGGTAGTACTTACGTAGTCTTGCATATCTGAAAATACTTTTAATCTACTAAATTTAACAAAGATATTTTTGCAGAAAAGACAACAATTACATAAAAATTCAGAGGAAAATTTCACCAAGGCATACTGGAAAATTTAAATTTTTCGTGATTTTTCTATAATCGACATAAGCTATTTTGGTAAAATAGCAATTAATTTAAAGTTAATTTCAGTAGTAACTTAACACGTTACCAATTATATGTAACATTTTGTTATTTGAACGTGAACTTTTGGATGTGTTTCCCAAAAAAATTAATATATCACTTAGACTATTTTCACAATATGAGCCTGAAGTTAAAAATTAAAACAAATTCCTTTTTGTGCTTTTCAAAATTTGGCAACGATGCAAATTGAACTAGAAGAGTTTTTCAAAATCCAAGCAAAAATGAAATTTAACCCTTTATTGCCCTAACCACCTTTTGGGATCATTAGATTCCAATGAATATATGGCATACGGATAAGCATATATTTGTAATAGTAAGAACGTGAAGCAGTCGTGTCACGTTTTTCCAGAGAATGTTATTCTTCCCGATACTATTTACATACGAGTATGGTATGCAAAAAATATCATTCATCTGCGTCTAATATTTTTACAGATAGGTACATGTTAACAATTTAGTTTTTGGAGGACCAGCCTAGGACCATTTCTCTTTGAAGATACTGATACATGGTGAAATTCCATTCAAATCAGTAGAATAGTGTTAAATTCATAAAACACAGAATATATTCTTGCTCAGATTCAAATTTTAGTTGTCCATGTTTCAACCCCTTAAAACCATCTTTTTATTGTTAGAAAAAATTTATTATCTAATTTTCACCTCTTATATCGAAAATAACCTTTTAATAAAATTTGTTAATCTGAAACGAAAACTTCGACTCTAGAGGGTTAAATTGTTAAATTCTGAAAAAACAAAAAATTTTGCAGCAGCAACGAGAAAACAAAATGTAAAAACAATGTTTAATTTATTAATTTTGACCCTATTCAATTTCCTGCGCGCCGGTTATATTTGTTTTTTGCTTCAAAAGGATTTGTATCAACAGACAAAGAAAGCAACAAAAAATGAAAATACAAACTCCTTCTGAGAAAAAAACCATTAACGATCATAGCAAAAAAAAACGTGCAAACAAAATATACCAACAACAAGAAAAAACAATTTCAAATACAACAACTGCTACGTAGGAGGGAATGAAATGCAAATGGTCTGCAGATTAAACTGCGCATGTGTGAATGAGTTAGGTAATGTTTATTTTTTTTACATATTTTGGTTTTTCTTAAAGAAATCCACTTGCTAATTTTTATGATCACTTGGCAGCTAAAAAATTAATTTCGCTTAAAAGAGTGCCACATCTTTGCACTCATAAAAATTCATTTAACCTTGAAGTAGAGAGTACTCATACCTCAATAAATTCTCGTGGTTTTTATGTTTGATTGACATGCTCGATCGAACTCCACCTCTATACCTTATTTATACTCTCTGCGTGTGTTGTTGCTGCTGCATATCGTATGCTCTTGGCGCGTGTAAACATAACTCTTTCTATTACATTTGACAAGTGGGGGAGAAAAATTAGCTACCATACACTCTCTCGCTAAGGTGTCATTATCATGGCACCCTTTTTCTGTAATACCTAAATGCTGGCAAGAGTAGCAGAATATTGTTTAATTAGTGCTGTCTATGTGCCCCTGACATAATGGAGGCATTAAAACACTTTCCAAATCCAAAACAACACTTCAATGCTCGACGGAAGGTGTTTTATATGTCAAATTTATTTGTACATTTTGTCTGGTAACACATGTCATTTGGGAGAAACAAAAAAATTGTCTTATTCTCTGATACTTTCCTGAAAGAAGGTTCAATTGAACTTTTATTAAAATTCTTAAACGTTGGACATCTAACGAAGAAAGTCCCTTTATAACATTTATAGTAGTGCAAACTCAAATTAGATTTGTCAGTCAGTAGAATATGTATGAGACATAGAAAACTTTACTCAATGCAAATTCGAAAAGAGCCCATACTACACATAAATAGAACCATTGCAAATATTACGGAAACAAACCAAAAAATGAGAAAAAACCATTCAACTACCCTCAGGTGATGAAGACAATTAAATATTCGTGATTTAACGATCATCATCAGCATCATCAGGCACAGTCATAGCAAGAATGAACGAAATTCATAAAAACTAAACCATTCACGATAACGATCGTTACAGACGACGCATCGAGACAAGCTCCAGGAACAGAGTTCCTACTATGATCAGTTTGTAGTTACAGGAATCATAAAAAAGAAAATGAAAAACTTGTGCACTGCTCATCACGAGTTTCCTCCACTAAAAGAAATCTTAAAAAAAATGTAGGGAACCTTAACGAACTTAACTGTTTCTTGTTAGGCACGCTGCTGCTAACTGGCCTAACGAAAAAAAGAAGGCTTTTGAAACAGGTTACGTTTAATTTGACTTAATTTGCCTATCAACATGCGATCGATTTTTTGGATTTTCCCTAACCCCTGCTGCTGGGTGTAACGATCAAATGGTCAAATGTTAATGGACAGTGCAGTGAAATAGTTTTACAATCAGCTTCAACTTTGTGAAGGAGAAGAAGGATGTTCTAACAAATAGCAGCTTGTCAGAAGCAAATAGGTTAACATATGGTTAGCCATAGTGATCATGTGAACAGCAGGTGATCATGTAAATGATTTGTTATTACAAAGTCGAATTAGATGCAAACTTTTGTAAGTTAAGACTTTATTGTGTTTTGCGTAAATTCTCAGCAATTTGTAAGGAGCAGACTAAATGTTTTATGAAGTTTTGAAGTTCCGTACACAGGTCACTATTTGAATCACATTTAAAATTTCGATGCTCATCTTCATGAGTGGGTGCTTCTAAAGAAAAACATAACAATTTCGTACATTCACTATACTTTAGCATGATTTTATCTTGCAATGTGCAGGGTACTTCAACTTTAATCGTACATTCTGCGTTTTCAAGAAAACTATAACTTTTTTATCGACGGTGTTGATTGATCAAAAACAAGTACATTTAAGAATTTTTAAGTGTGTTTCTTAATGACATTTATATATTGAAAATTAATTTTTAATTGAACTTTTAGTCATTGCAAAGATCGATTTACATATAAATCTATCAATGCATTTTCTAACACATAATTATGACAAATTAAGGAACGGATTAAAAACACGGCTATAGTGACATATGTCTCGTCTTTCGCCACAAAGACTCATCAGACTATTTTTGTTGTAATTATAATTATATTTATTTTACTTATTTAATTATAATTGAAAAATTGCAAGTTGAAAAACTGTAATTCCAATAGAATAGCTATACCATATATCAATAAATACATAACACAAACAACAATTATGACATCTCAAGGCTCACGTATAAACACACAAACAAAACTGGCAAAAGTCGGCTTCGCAGCCGGGAGGTCCCTGGTTCAACCCCCACCCAGGCCAAAAACACTAAAAGTTTTTCAACATGCAATTTTTCAATTATAATTAATTTAGTAAAATAAATATAATTATAATTACAACAAAAATAGTCTGTTGAGTCTTTGTGGCGAAGGACGAGACATATGTCACTATAGCCGTGTTTTTAATCCGTTCCTTAATTTGTCATAATTATGTGTTAGAAAATGCATTGTTAGATTTATATGTAAATCGATCTTTGCAATGACTAAAAGTTCAATTAAAAATTAATTTTTTAAAAAAAGTACCCCGTAAAGTATCCCAAATCTTGAAAAATAATTCCTGTAGAAATAAATCTTCCTCAAAATTTTTCCCGTAACCAAAAAAAAAAAAAAATCCATAATCCTTTTTTTACTTCTGATCATAACGCCGCGATCTTTTTACTTAAAAGAATGATACTCTGTACTGAATGACAAACTAGTGTTACCAGCTTCACAATCTTGGACACTTATTAGCTAAAAGTTTGCATTTGCATTATCGAAACCTTCGCTGTACTGTGAACACTGAAGAAGATATTATTGGTAAGCCCCTACGACTTTGAAAGAAAAGAATCTGAGTATCTGAGTATTTCTACAAAGCTCTCGACACCCTGAGGGTAGTAGATTGTAAATTTAAGGACTTAAGAGTTTTGTACTAAAAAGATTTAACTTTCTATTGCGAAAATCTATCCTGGGTTAAATAATAGTTTGTTTCCACACTGAAAAAAGATAAAGATTGCATACGGCATTTTATAATGAAAGAAAAGTTATGAAAAAACAAGGTTTTTGGCCAAAATTGGCTTTCAGAAGAATCAAAAGTGCTCCATTGGATTTTCTCGGAATGAAAAAAAAAAAAAAAATAAATAAAAAACTATGCAGATATCGGTTAAAGGGTCCTTCTAACTTTTGAGTCAGTTTCGGGATGAATCTAAATTTCGACCTTATCTAAGGTACACGTGATTCAATGACTCCGGTTGCTTTCGCTCATAATTAAAGGAACTCTATTTTATACATCCGAGGACCAACTCTTGATACATAATTTCCATTATATTTGATAGTTGGTTTTATTTTCAAAGCAAAGTTTTATCAAATATATCAACTTTAACAGAATTCTAGACCATAAATAGAAACATTTTGCCAATAAAAAAAAAACCTTTAAAAATTAGCCTGGTTATCAGGATTTGGGACCACTGTGCGTTAAAATTCTATAAAAGTTTTTAATCAGAACATCTGATGCAAAAGACCGTCAACCAGTGTTTTAATGTGTTTGTTTTGGGAATGCGTAGACCTTAGGCTATATTGGCAGGGTGTTCAACATTAAGACAATTCCTTAAGATCAATGTGACTGGGTAGACTGGTATTCTGCTCTACACTTGATTATAATTACTTTGATATTTGTTTAAGGGAAGGTGTTTTTTACCATTAAACTTGCGCCTGGTTAGTTTATCTAATAGGTTTCACAGAATGTATTGGTCTTAAATCTTGGTCATAGTAATTTATCGAGATCAAGACCAAGAAACTGATATAATTTCGATGATCATCAAGACAAAGACTGCTTCTTAATCGGGGTAATTTATAGTTAAGAGGTGTGTCTCGCGCCTTTATTGCAAAAAATCATCTCTCAATTCGAAATTTGGCATCTTAAAAATTCAATTGCTTTTGAAAAAAAGGGTTCGGAAAATTTTAATACTCAACAATCTTCAGAAATTTTTTTAAGACCAAGATCGACACTTAGACTTAATGCTCAAAACCAAGACTTCGAATCAATATCAAAACCAAGACCAAGAATAAATGTCCAAGATCAAGACCATAACAGGCTTGCTCATCGCTAAGGGTGTTAGGTTCTGCCGAATTAGTTTGTCTCTGACAAGACAGATATGAACATAATCAGGTTTGAACGCAGGGTTCAAAGCACTCGTCTGTTTTTTTAATTGCAAGATCTAGTTATTTGGAGAAATGATTTGTTTAAGGCGGTGTCCCATTTTCATTTGCAGAATAGGGTTTATCGGGTTCAAAGAATTTACCTATATGTGTGATTTTAAGATACGCCGAGTTTTGTGTATGGTATTGTGTCGTGGTCAGTCAGTTTCTCAGGTCTCAGTATTTTAATTAAATACATATATCGTACGATTTTGTTGTTACATTCATATTGAAAAAAAAAAGTGAAAAAACCTCAGGTCACTGGTCACAGTCTCCTGGAAACTTAAAAATTTTTGTTTTTTAGCAGTTAAAATAGTTCGGTCTTACAAAAAAGCCCTAAGTTGAACTAGTCTGAAATCAGATGCCAAAAAAAAAAAAAACTCAAATCCAAAAGTGATATATTTTCCTTCCTTCGTGGGATGGTACCACCAATTCTTACAAGTACCTGGTGTATATCGTTCCTATACAAGTGAAAAGTACTAAGTCAGTTTTCCCGAGTTTTGAGTTATTTGCTATTTCTGGTCTTAAATATTATAGGCTTTAGTTTGGTAAGATTCATTTAGCCATATTTCTGTTAAAAAGTGGTTATTTTCATCATAAAAAGACAAGCAATTCACCGATTTCTATACAAAAAACAAAATTCAATTTTTTGAACATCAAATATCAAAAAACTTGAAAAACTGACTGAGTACTTTTGACTTGTTTGGGGGTGATATGTTCTTCTAAGAGATCAGGGAACGAGAGTGAGGCTAGTTTATAGCGGAGTTCACGATTGGACAAAATTTTTGACTGATGAAAATATCAAATGGTTCTCTCTTGCAAAGCATTATGCACCTACTCGGTTAAGAACGAAATTATCGCTTCAAGTACAGCTGGTGCTGACCCTACGCTACGCTAAGAACCCTACGTGAATGAGAAAGGCTCGATTGAAACGGTAAGACGGAAGATACATATCCTGAAAAACGTATATGAACAATTAGATAATCTAGCCAATTTGTAGAAGAAACATATCTTGTCAAATCAAATGAAATATATTGGTGACAATGAATACTTACAATAACAAAATTTAAATTTCAACCAGTAGATCAATATAATAAACCATAACAAAAATAATGTACAAGATCGTTAAACAACATGTTGTTGTTGTTGTTGTTTTTCCTTACACTTGGCCAAAAGTTGTTGCACTTATAATCCACCAGCTCATCTTGTTCGCATTGCAGTTACATAGAGTAATACCACAAGAGAGACTTTGACTATGTCTACTACGTCATGAACTATTCACGATTTTTGATTGATCGTGCATGCCAAACTATAAATCCATCGTGATACATTCAGGCGATCAGGAGAGCAAAATCAAAAAAACTAAAAAAATGTCCAACTACAGCTACAACAACAAGAGCAACAACAACAGCGACAACTACTAAAAAATTACGAAAAGAACAAAATCGAAAGAAAAAAACTTAAGAAAAAAGAAATAGGTACAATGTACCTGATCGCAATAAAATCCACAAGACATTACGAGTTAATGCTGAGAAACATAGAAATGATCAAGTTGGGGCACCCTACTTGTAAAGCAACAACTTGAACGAATGTCCATTAACGTATTAACAGTTCATACAAAACGTTTGCAAATTTTTTTCTTTTTTTTTACAATTTTTGGGAAATTCTTTGAGTAGTTGTGGTAGTGTTGCCAAACCTCTCCAATTTTTAAGTTGAGTAGTGCCAATAGAACTGCAAACGATGGGTGAATGGTATTGGATGGCATGGGTAATGCTTATTTCTGAATTATTTATAGGAACTCCAATTTAGTGAGGACAAATTTTTGGATGTTTTTTTTTTAATGATTTTCATGGATTTTATTTTTCTTGAATGTTTTTATTTTTGGATGTATTTGATTATATTTTTTTGATGTTTTTGATTGGAATCCGTATATTTGATGCATTTATAGCTATTAACACTTTTCAGAATTGACTTATAGTCTGTATATTTTAATGGTATTTCCGTTTCCTTTGAATTTTATCGAATTCTTCGTTGTTTCCCAGTACAATCAAGTTTTAATTCAGGTAATGATATATTTTTTTTAGATTTTCCGAGCATATTGAAGTTTTTTAATTTTTCTCATATTCGGTAATACACAAAAATACTTGACTTTTTCTTTATTTTTATATATTTTCTGATTTACAGTTGCGGTCAACTAATTAGCAACGCAGCGGTGTATTACATTTATTTGTCAATATATCATAATTTTCTGAAGAAACTTTAAAAACTTTATATCGGTTGATGGTCTAACAATAATTATTTGTTAAGTACACTTCACTTTATGCAAAAGGAAGCCCCTACTATTTTGTTTTTTAGTATATTAAGTAAGGATTAATAATACTCTCGGTCATATAATTAACAACGCTTTGTTTATTTTTAATCAAAGCAACTTTTTGTTTAAAAAACATTTAATATTTCGTTGCAAAACCATTATATCTCATAACTGCTTCAGTCCTACGAGCCATTGAATCCACTAATTTTCGGCACACAGCATTTGGAATGGCTTCCCATTCCATCTTTACTTTTGCAAATAACTCCAAGAAGTTTTCAACTTTATGCAACTGAACTTTTTTTTTAATTGCTCCCAGAGGTTCTCGATGGAATTGAGGTCTAGGCTGCATGAAGGCCAATCCAATAGTGGGATGTAATTTTCACCCATACTCCGTTTTGTTAACAGCTCGGTATGCTTCGGATCGTTATCTTGCTGCAGGATCCAAGACACTGGCATGATTTCATCACAGAATGGAACCATTACATCATTAAGGATAGAAATATACTGGTGGTGATCCATATGGCCCTCAATCTTTGCAATGGGACCAACACCAGAACGAAGCCTCTTCTATTAGAAGTGAACAGAAAGAAAAGGTTACAGTTCGCCGGAAATATAAGCACTGGTCAGTAAAAGAATGAAAAAAAGTCCTTTTTTCGGATGAAATAAAATAAATAGAGTTTCGTCTGATGGTAAAACCTACATCCGTCGTTTTAGACTAAAGAAATTTGACCCAAAATACACACGTCCTACACTAAAGCATAGTGGTGGAAATATTATGATCTGGGGATCCATGTCATGGCGCGGTGTTGGTCCAATTGCAAAGATTGAGGGCCATATGGATCAGCACTAGTATATTTCTATCCTTATGGTTCCATTCTGTGATGAAAACATGCTAGTGTCTTGCATCCTGCAGCAAGATAACGATCCCAAGCATACCGAGCTGTTAACAAAACGGTGTATGGGGGAAAATTACATCCCACTATTGGATCGGCCTTCATGCAACCTAGACCTCAATCCCATCGAGAACCTCTGGGAGCAATTAAAAAAAAAAGTTCAGTTGCATAAAGTTGGAAATTTCTTGGAGTTATTTGCAAAAGTAAAGATGGAATGGGAAGCCATTCCAAATGCTGTGTGCCGAAAATTAGTGGATTCAATGGCTCGTAGGACTGAAGCAGTTATGTGAAATAATGGTTTTGCAACGAAATATTAAATGTTTTTTAAATAAAAAGTTGCTTTGATTAAAAATAAACAAAGCGTTGTTAATTATATGACCGAGAGTATTATTAATCCTTACTTAATATACTAAAAAACAAAATAGTAGGGGCTTCCTTTTGCATAAAGTGAAGTGTACTTAACAAATAATTATTGTAAGACCATCAACCGATATAAATTTTTTAAAGTTTCTTCAGAAAATTATGATATATTGACAACTAAATGTAATACACCGCTGCGTTGCTAATTAGTTGACCGCAACTGTATATCGACTAAGGCAATTCAATTTGAAATAGTTAAATTTTTTGGACTCCTTTAATATGTACTAGAATCTCCCAGTGGTCAAAAATTTACCACAAATGTATTAAATAATTTTGGTACGTTTTGGACAGTTTTAGTACTTGTTTTTGCTATTTGGTACAAAATAGAAAAGCTCATTTATCATCCCTCTTTAATTATAGCTTCGTGCACATTTACACACAAATACCATTCTAATGGTGTATAATTCAAAGTTGTGCTCCATTTCTAACGTAGTAAAAAGGGTAGGACAAAGTTTTGTCTTGTGTATTAATATATAGATAAGGAAATCTTAGAGCTTTTGAACTCATTTGCCTTTTTCAAGATCAACATTGCCCCAAATTTGTTTTACCATTAGTATGGCAACACTGTCAACTAAAAAAAAAAAATTATGTTAGTTTCATGAGTACAGTTAATTGAATTTCTGGATCATTTCAACTGCTTCCATGATTTTTTATGTTTATGATGATCACACTCCTGGCCATTTTCAATAAAGATTTGCATGCATCCCTAAGCGGTATTTTTCATGGAGCCATCACCATCTTTGCCGTCTTCGTCTTGTTGTCGCTTCGTTGCAGTTATAGCGGTCAATCTGACAAGAGCAAGAAATTGCTATTTTTTCTACTTTAATTTGACCCAGCTGACCTAGTCAATGTGCGGCCAAAGCATCAAGTCAATTATTGCACAAGAAAATAAAATTTGGCAAAAAAAAAAAAACGTAAATTCAAAAAAATTTGTTGGTGCAACATGATTGTAACCAAAGGCAGTGAGTGGACATTTGTTCAATATAGTGTGCATTCAAATATCACGAAGTGTCTCGCAAAGAATTTCATTTGATTAAGGGCTTATGCTGATTTGAAGTTAATGAAATGTATGTATGCAAATAAATGTTACTTTTTTTTCGAACATTGGGAGTTGTTGATGGTTTCCAAACTTATTAACTCTTTCAACAATTGGCGACCTTGCCAACATAAGCCTAGAATATTTTTCAGAATATCTTATGCAAAATTTAGTCTTCCTGTATTCGCTTTTAAGAGTCTAAGCACTGTAATCAAAGAAACAAATAATTTATTTTTTTTATTTTTATCACTTTGATAACTATCTTTCTTTTACATTAAAACAATTTCATTTTCAATTGTTGACTGTTCTTCATTTTTTTATTAACTGGGCAATGGTCAACACTTTAACTTTCCTGCACTGTAATCAAACTGTAACTAAACCACTATCTATAATGAACGCGCTTAAATAACATTTGCTGGTGATAGTTGGTTACCATTGGATGGCTCTAGCAACAGCTAATGGAATAAAATTGCTGCTTTTTTCGAACCTTCTCGCGCTTCCAGTGTTTAAGTTGGTTATGTTTCTACTAAGTTCCAGTACCGTAATAAGTAATAAATGAACGAAACCGTGAGCTCTATTTAATTCAATCAACAATAAACTCAATCTTAGGTGTCTTATTGTTGAATGTCTTCCAGTAACGTATTAATTCGTTTTATGTTAGTTGGTTCTGATTGTTTTTTACAGCAGGATTTAGAATTTTTTCTTAATTTTAGACTTCTTCCACATTTTCCACCTTTTAGCTTTCTGAAACTTGTTGAATATTTTTTGACTTTTCAACCTTTTCCAAATTTTAAAACATTGTTTTGCTTTTCAAAACCTTATTCAATATTTTTGAACTCTTTCAGTATTTTCGAAATTTTTAACATATTTATGCTATTGAACCTTTTTCAATATATCCGTCTTCTCTAACATTTTCCAAATAATTGAACATTTTAAACTCTTTGACCTTTTTTAAAACTTTTCGACTTTATCAACATTTTCCAAGTTTTAACCTTTGAACCTCTTTAAATATTTTTCGACTTTATCATCATTTTCCAAGTTTTAACAGTTTTGAGATGTCTGATCCACTTTCAACATTTTTCAACTACCTTAACATTTTCGAAATTTTTTAAACATTTTCAAGGTCTTTGAACCTTTTTCAATATATTCCAAATTATTAAAATTTTTTTTTCAAATTTTTAACGTTTTTGAGCTCTTTGATCTATTTTCAATAACTTTCGACTTTTTCAACATTTCCAAGTTTTTAATATTTTTGAGCTTTCTGAACCTCTTTCAACTTCTTCAACCTTTTCGAAATATTTTAATATTTTTGAACTCTTTGAATCTTTTTCAATATTTTTCAACTTTTTCAAACTTTTAGCATTTTTGAGCTCTTTGAAAATTTTCATTATTTTTCGACTTAATCAATATTTTCCAAATTTTTAACATGATTGTGGTCTTTGTTCCTTTTTGAATATTTCCAACTTCTTCAACATTTACTAATTTTTTTGAGCTCTTTGAATCTTTTTCAACTTTTCTCAATTTCTTAAAAATTTTGAGCTGTTTGAACCTTTTTCAATATTTTTAAAATTTTTTCAAACGTTTAACATTTTCGAGCTCTTTGAACATTTTTCAATATTTTCAACTTTTTTCAAACTTTTAACATTTTTGAGCACCTTGAACCTTTTTCAATATTTTTCAACATTTTTCAAGCTTTAAACGTTTTTGAGCTCTTTTTCAATATTTTTCGACTTAATTAACATTTTCCAAGTTTTAACATGTTTGTGCTCTTTGCTCCTTTTTTAATATTTCCGACTTCTTCAACATTTACCAATTTTTTTTAGCTCTTTGAACCTTTTTCAATATTTTTCAAACTTTTAACATTTTTGAGCTCTTTGAACCATTATCAATATTTTTCTTCTCGACTTCATTAGCCGGACATACCCCCTTAAGCGTGGAAAGTCATCTTCGCTCGACAAGCTGTGAAAATTACCTTTAACAACAGCAAACAAATTAAGTGATTTGCTATTGACATTACATTGAAGTATCACGAAAGAAGGATCCAAATCCAAATTGATCGCATCAAAGGGAGAATCATCATGATGATGATCATCAAACAAATGAAGTGTCAAGATCGCTCACTGTCAGTCACTACGATACAGCCAGCAAACACAAACAAACAAATAAATGAAGTGATCGCGCGGGGGGTGACGCAAAAGATCACAGCAAGCAATTTGAAATCACTTCATTGTTGACCCTAAACGCGAAAAGTTCAGGTTTATTTACAACACCAAACACACAAAGGGTCAATCAGAAGTCGAGAGAGAGTGTAAGAGATGTTGCTGTCTATATAAATTGGCATGATCAACATGATCATGACCGTTGTACATGCAATTTCATTTTAACAACTTTCGACACTTGTCGCCATTAATGTAATTTAGCAGAAATGTAATTTTGCATGAATCAAATGTGATCTCCTGTCAATGTCGATACAGTGAAATGAAGACAATTTCTGTATCATGCAAATGGAATTTCATGCTTTCGAAATTAAACAAAATGAAAGCAAGAAAGAAGATCCTTATTATGTTCAATTGTGTGCAGACTTTATGCCAAGTGTCAATGTATTGCTGACTAAACTATGAGCAAAGGTAGGTATTTCCTGCATGGGCACTCGAGATAAATTTATATTGTTAATTGTTGTAGATGAGCTGTAAATTCTTTGAACTCTTCATTTTCCTTTTTTTTCAACTTCATCTCCATTGCATGCAACATGCCGATCGACGATATTATTGTGTATGGAGCAATCAGTGCAACAAATTTCAAGATTGACAGCAACATCGACATGGAAAGCGGCGCTATTGAATGAATTAATTTAATGATCAATGGAAAGCGGCTTTTAAATAAGTCAGCAGACTGATTTTTATGTTGCTTATGCGCTTTGTGGAAACATGAATTGTTCGGTGCTTATGGGTTCTACAAAGTTGATGATCATTTGGCACGTGAAGAAATTAAGCGTATCAATTTGTTGTTGTAATAAACTAGGCAGGAGAAAGCTTGCTGCAGCATTTCGAAGGTGGTCAAAATTTACGACAACAACGTGGGTGGTTGATCAGTGAAAGAAGTAATATGGGATAGCTTTCTTTTGTAGAAAAAAAAAACCAAGCAAAATTCACACAATTTTCTATGAAATCAAAGGATTTGCTTTCGAATTATATAGGTATATTAGTGTTAAAGTACACTTGAACTAATATTACTTTCCGAAAACATTCCCGTATAAATTTCTTCATAACATAATCGATAGAAAATAAAGAGAACAAGAAGTATGAGGATATTTTCATGGGCTGTCAAATAAGAACGCCATGGTATACTGTCATCACAAGAACCAATTGCAAAAGTCACGCTCTTCAAGGCAACATCAACAACTCTGTGTAGCTTGTTCTAGTGCATAATACAGCACGTTAAGTTGTTAAGCCAGAACGCGGATCGTCTCCATTACAGTGTTTAAAAACTACGCTGTAAAGATCGATTGTTTTATGTTTGTGACCTGTAAAAACTATTGCTAAAATTGTGAGGCTTTAAGTAAAGTATACTAAAAATAAGATCTTATCAACATCTAAGTTTTGCAGCAATATAGAAACAACCTGCTATGAACAGTTTCATTGGAATGTACCCATATATTTTAAAACAAAAATAAAAATCAACGGCAAAAATGAACAATTAATTAAACAACGCATGCGAATAATCTGCCAGCAAAAATCATCTTCAAACAAAAAGAAAAAGGAGCTCACACCAGAGGCAATACGTAAAATATGGGAATAATTTATGCCAGCAATATATGCAGGAGTCTAAAACTGAAATCGACAGCAAAACCACAGGTCTGCTGCTGACGTGATTACAGGTTGTTTCCGCAAGCAACGTAATGAATTCTCCCACAATGCATTTATGGTTGCCAAGTTTCAATATTTAACTATGAAACAGCGATCATATGATAAATCTAAATGGGATATATCGAAAATTATAGAAAAAAGCGCTTGAAACAAGGCGACTATTTTAAGATCTTTGTGGGATGAAATGATTAAAAGAAAAATCATGAGTCCAGTGCAACCACATATGTGGAAACAAGAAGAGAAGGCAGAAAGGTCTAAGGAGGGTAGTTGTCCGAAGGAACAGTTTTTTGGTATAGCCCCATCGAGATATCAACGATAGCATTGCTGCCCTCAGGTGCCACTTTTACAGGAGGTGTCACATAAACATCTTGGATGTGAGTCCTTAATCCCAACATTTTAATTTCATACATTTCTAATGGTCTTCCGAAACTCTGCCGCAGAGATACTGTGGATGACATGCATTATTACGCCAGGAGTGTGGGTCTGACAACCTTGAAAAACCTCTTGCGAACTTCTTCCACCAAACATTGCACATGCAGCTGAATATATTATAATAGTAAAACGCGTCTAACTTAGTACATAGTGAGGAGCAACCCAAGATCGAGGACATTGGGTCTTGGTCTTGGCTTTAAGTCTTAGCCTCGGGCTTGGTCTTGAAAAAATTCAAAATTTCCAAATTTTATTTTTCCAAAGCAGAGGCGTAATTTTGAATTGATTGATTATTTTATGCTTGAAATTGCGAGACACACCTATTTACTATAAGTTACCAAGACTGAAAAGTGATCATCGCACTATACCATATAGCAGTCTTGGTCTTGAAATTACTTATATCAGCGTCATTGTCTTAGTCTCGAAAAATATCCTATTACTTAGAACACGTGGAACTTATTTGATTACGCCTACCTTCCGTTTAGTTTCGTTCTGCATCAATATACCAAATTTAATCAAAATAGCTTGTATAGTTAGCGTGATAATACTGGATATAACGAAAAATATGTCGTTAAAAAAGTGTCGCAAAATGTAGTTCCAAAAAAAATTTTCCAAAAATGTTTTGCCAAAACAGGTTTGGAAAATGTGTACAAAATGTGCGAAAAAGGGACAAAAAATGTATCGCCATAAAAAGTGTCGAAAAATGTGGTTCCACAAAAGTGTCGTAAAATCTCGTCCGCAAAAAAGTTGTTGCCAAAAAGGTCTCGAAAAAGTATGTCGCTTTTCAAAATGTCGAAAAATAGGTCGCCAAAAAAAATTTCGAAAAATGTAATTCCAAAAAAAATGTCGAAAAAAGAGTCGGCAAAAAAAAAGAATCTCGAAAAATGTGTCGCTAAAAAAGCGTCTCCAACAAAAGTGTCGAAAAATGTGACTTAACAAAAAGGGTCGAAAAATAAATCTCGGAAAGAAGTATCGAAGAAGTGTAAAAAAATGTGTCAGAAATGTGTTGCTAAAAAAGGTCGGAAAGTAGGTATATCGTCAAAAAAAAATAACAAAAATGATGGAAAATGTGTCACCGAAAAATTTGTCGCCAAAAAAGTGTAAAAAAATGTGTTCATAAAAAAGGGTCGGTCAATATTCCGCCAAAAGAAGTTTCGAAAAGAGTCGAGAAATGTTTCTCAACAAAGTGTAGAAAAATGTGTTGCCAAAAAAGCGTGACGCTAAAAAAATATGTCGAAAAATGTGTTGCCAGAAATGTCAAAAATGTGCTGCCAAAATAGTGTCGTAACTGTTTGGCAACTCTAGTAAGAAAAATCCTCCACAGACGAAAGGCCCAATGAAGCACATTTACATAAGGTTCAGCTGCTATGTGCATTAAGAAATTTGTGCAATTAATAAAACTGTCCAAAAAGATCGTCTCATAATTTGTGTGATTGGCGAAAGAAGAAGAAGAAAAGGCATCATCCATTCTCACCACCAAAAAACAATTTTGATATCAACTCTCTGTATGAGTAGAGGAAAACAGCGGACACAGTTCATCCACACTACCTTCGTGTTAATGGTACAGTGGAATGTCATTGAAATTCATTGATTTCAATTTTGATTTTGGTTTGTCTTCATTTTTTACTGTGTTTATTGGATGAACTGCGTACGAACAAAAAACTTATGGACTGTGGACTTATGGACGGTGGTGCTGGCGGCGCTGATGTCCGCCTCGTGATCATTGGAGTGTCGAGACAATTTTCGAAAGTTTCCAAAATTCAAAATGAAATCGAATAAAATTTTGTTTATTTTTATTGCAAGTGTTAAATGTCGAATTCCGATTTTAATGGCATTGATTAGCCATGGAATTTTGTTGGTCCATTCGAGAGTAAGTGTTGCCAATTGATTGTTGGTTGGCTGTAAGGTTGCATGCCATACCACTTGTTGTTGTCTGCTGCTGCAGTGTTTGCTTTTATTTATTGCCATACTGATTTTGATTATTTTATTAAAGCGAAAAAACTGAAAGGTGCGGAATAATTTTTAAATTTTTTTTCTTTTAAATAAAATGATAAAAATTATGCAAATGTCTGTGTGAATCCATTTTTTTAATCAGTCAACTGTTAAGTGCCTTAAGTTCTCTAAATAATTTATCATAGGCAAACGATAACCAAAACTGTCTGTGATAGTCCATGGGTGATTTATCACATCTTAAGCAAAGCAACAAGTGCAGTAAATGCACTGATAAAGGAGAAAACCGAACGGCGACAATCATTTTTCATAGAAAAATTCGACGTTCGTCGTTCATTTGTAATCCTGATTTAATACCACACCACATGCCAATAGTCACACAACAACAACGACAACGTCACAGCCAAGTAGAGACACAGTAGCCATCATGTCATAATTATTCTGCACCATTAGTGCGAAAAATCAAAGAGCGCAAAAACAGTGGTGGAGGCAGCCAGCGAAAAGGATCCATATGTGCATTGACCTTAATCTACGGGTATTCACATTTGTTCGTTGCAAATTATAAAGCACGCGCTACACTAATGAACGAAAGCGCTTGGAATGCAGGAGGATAAAGAAACAACAACAGGTACGAACAGTAGGCGCCAATAACTTAAGCGCAAAATTGTTGTTGTAGGCAGTTGCATGTCAGTGTTGTCACTTTTTTAAATTGTGCGAAATTTACTACAAAGACTATCAAGTCTGCTTAGAGTTTTAATCCTCAGTTGGAATAGAATTGGGACTTTGAAAAATGCACAAGAAACAAAGTTGACATTTTGCTCAAAATATCAAGCAAAATAGCTTAAAAATAGAGAAAAGCGGTAAAAAAAGAATTTGAACAGAGAACAACTTGTACTATACAGAAGTTGTTCATTGAAACACGGCCTTCTATAGTTAACGCTGTTCATGGAGAGAATTTGTATAGTATTGTGCTAAGTGATATCACTTTCGGCGTGGCTGTGATGGTAATCAACATAATTGGAAAAGTTACAAAGCGAGAGATATTCATGGGTCACCAATGGAGAAGTCCTAATCCGTCCAATCAGAAAATACAAGAAGGATGAGTCGTCGACGTCTCATGAGTTTAAACTCGTCTGCCGACTACTCGAAACCAAACAGACCCAGAAGAATAATTTTTCTTCGAGAATACTGTTAAGCAGGCAATGCTCGGCTTTATAAATGTATTGGCTGGAATACCTTAAAGACTGGAACCTTCGACATTGACGAAAATCATTAAATCAGAACACTACTTGGCTCCTAACAGAAATGAGTTTGTGGTAATGCTACGAACCTAGTTGGTCCATGTGAGATTTTGCTCTATGCGATTACCGCCACCTTAACCTTAACTTGAACATACTGTGCCAATTGTTTCGCTTCAGGTCACTTGCGACGTGATTGTCGCACTGCCATAGAGGTATCGCATAAGCGTGCTGGTAAAAGAACCAAGCGAGAGATATTCTTGTGAGTCCAATGCAATTTCCCGTTCAGCTTCAGGGCCTTATTTACCGGCTTGTCGGAGACAAAAATTTCCGGCAGAAAAAGTTATAATTTTTGGGGACACTGCGCAAACTATTTTGATCCAGATGATGAACGAAGTGGCTGCCGAGTCAAGAATGGGAGCAGTTCAAACTCACTCGAATAGTTATCGCTTCAAATCAAGTGAATGTTATTTGAAAGCCAATAGAGCACCAATCCCAATGCAAGATGATTAAGCCACTGATGTCTCATGATTCGAAAGCAGTGCTCTGTGAAGCTGTAGAGCCACGTTTATCAACTACTTGAGACTATTAATCAAAATTGTCTATCCCTGATGCACTGTCAGCTGCGACCTACTTTTAAGACGCAGTTTCTTCGCTAGTTGTCGTTGTAAACTGATATCTTATATTAGGAACGTGCTCATCAAAAACTGTCTTCTTTTGTACTTTACCTTTTCTCGGTGCATAAAACACCTTCATCGTTCTCGATAATGCATTTAATTATCTCCAATATTTCTCTACTTTACGTTTTTCTTGTTCCAGTTGTTGCTTATGGTGAAAAAGTCTGTGTTCTTGCTAAGCACTTCAAAGAAATGAGCTTCGCGGGAGTGTGTCGAGAGTTTTGCACTAGGAAGCTCGAAATTTTTATTAGTCGGCCCCAATTAAACTGCATCTTGTGATAGATGTGTACTTCAGGATCATGCTGAAACATATCCCAGACTGATATCAAGAAAGCCCTATCAAAGAATATCAATCACCTTCTGATGATTTTTGCCTGATCTATACACATACGTACCTGGTGATCACCGATCACACAACAAACACAGTCGGAAAGCATTTTTTCTATAGCGGCCGGTAGGCCCTCCGCGTACTTTTTTATATCTTGTTTGGTTTTTATGCTTCAAATGCTATTGACGACCATCTTCCCAGGAGCCACTGACGCGAAATCATTATCGATTACTCACCATTTTTAAACCCTACCTAGACATATCGCAAAAATTAAAAATGGGAAGAACATTGCTCCCAGCAATGGTGTAAGTATCAAGCATAAAAATTTTGATCCTGGTCGAAAAAAATGGGTGGGATCACACCCCCTCATTCTAAAAAAACAAATTTGTCATATATCTGAAACTATTTGACACATGTGCTCGCATCATTTTATCTGAAATCAAATCTTATAGTTTCAGAGACATGACAAATTTATTTCATTAAGAAGGAGGAGGCGTGGCTCCACTAATTTTTCATTGAAAAATTTTTTCCCAGTGCCAATTACATGTGTACCGAATCTCATTCCCCTGAGTCCAATATTTCCACAGATACGACGAAATTTTTTTATTGGATGTAATTCACTCAAGTATTGTTCATATACATACCAAATCTCATTCGCTCTTGCAAGGATAGGATTAATTCTTTCGACTAAAGCCACATATTTTCATATAAGTACTTAAATAGCGTTTTTCCGACCTTCAATGGCCTGGTTGCAAGTTCATATATTATCCGATCAGGACCGAAATTGTTATGCTTGATAATTACAGCAATAGGAAACTTTTTTTTCTGGGAGCAAGGTTTTTTCACATTTTTAATTTTTTCCATGTAACATATGACAGGTCTACCCTACACCTATACCCTGTACACCTATAACACTTTGTCCTTCCGTTTGTCACGCAGTGAAGCAGGCGTGGCAGGTATAGAAAAGTATGTATATACTTGATCAGCCATACCTCCTGAGTCGATATAGCTACGTCCGTCTGTATGGCTGGAACTGTGTGGAAATATTTTTTAAGGGAAAACTAACCAAGATAATTCAATGAAATTTTGTACGTTGGCTACGTCGTAAAAGTGGAATTGGAAATAAGCGAAATCAGTCAGCGGACACGCCTACCTCCCATAAAACAAATATTCTCAAAACGCAATAATAAGAGCGTAGTTTGCAATAATGCACGCAAAATACAATGGTAGCATTTGTCTGCGTTTTCTCTTTCACGAGATATATACAAAAGTGTTTAGAAGAGTACTCTTTCAAACTAGAAACAAACAAATACGATGCGCCACCAGTAAATATTAATATTATGGGCTCTCCTTGCACCAGAATTTTTAGTTTCTATCGTTTTAACAAAAAAACTTGTTGGAAAGCAAATCGGAAGCAAAAAAAAAAAATTATGAAGCAGTCTAATATACATGCTCTGAGCAAAAACTAGGCAAATAAAGACTAGCGGGCGTAGCCCCTCCCATATAAACAAAAGTTTTAGGAAGCTGTACTGAAAGTGTTTTTTGAGATAACCTAACCAAATTTCACCCAAGCATTAAGAACATTAATTGCAAGCTCTGAACAGAAACGAAGGCGAATTAAGACTAAAGGCCATGGCAAATGCAAAAGATTCAAAATGTTATGCTGACGGCGGTTTTAGAGATAACCCAACAAAATTTTACTCAAACATTGAGGACATTATTCTCAAGCCCTGAGCAAAAACTAGCAATTTCGGAAAAGAGGGCGTTTCAAAAAGCTATACTGAAAGCGTTTTTTAAGATATTGAAACCGAATTTTGTGCAGATACTTAGAATAGTTAAACAAAAACTAAATGAATTCATTCAAGAAGGCGTGACATCTCCCGTGCAAGCAAAATTTTCAAAATACTGCAGTGTAGGGTATAATATTTTTTTAGCCAGGTCAAAGGTAACACCCTTATTAGTTTTTTTTATATGTTATATGTATTGCAGTCCTGCAGGACGGCACTAAATTTTCTTAGACCAGTTTTTTTTTAAGAGTAAAGACCTCATCTACCGAACTCTGCTGTCAAAGGATGTGCATAAGTCCATCTATTGGGATTAAAAAAAACCAAAAGTTAGCTGTGATAACCGGGGAAAGTTTTTTGAGCACATTGATGTGTTCTGGAGCAATATGTTATCAGAACTTTAACCGAAAGTTTTCAGTGCAAAATTCCCTGCTTTCTCGGACATTGAGAAAACGGCTGTAAGTGTATTTGCCATGCGTGTACTTAACAAAGTTGTAAATTTTCTGACGAAAGTCCTTAAAATTTGAAGATTTTCTCCTTACCATTCCATAATGTTCTCCGTACTATTATATTATTATAGGCATTCCTCGGTATAAAATTTCAGGCCGATTCTTTTCGTTTTCCGTGTGCATAGAAAATAAGTTTTAGTTTTAATAGAAGATAGGCGTGTTTGCTTGCTTACGAGATTCATTTTTGGGCCAAGTGAGCCAATGACTAGTAAGGGTTGCTTAAAGAAAACCTATAAGTTCATATCCAAAATGTTTATTCAAAGGTCACTATGAAAGTTTTTCGCTAATATCTTTAATTTTTTCATGTCATGTCAAATTTGCTTCTTTTCTATAAAAAAAATTTCCAGATCAGTTTGACAACACTGCAGAACCTTTCTATATACATATATTATATCACTCACTCAAGAAAGGACCGGTTAATTTGGTCGCAATTCTTGCGGATTTTTCATTTTTGTTGTTTTGCTTGCATTTAAATATAAAAAATTCCACACCACATGATTTCTGCATATCCTGCGTTGATATGCCACGCAACCGATTAATCACATTGTGCGTTGGAAGCATGCGAGGAGACGCACTCATTTGTATGTGTCCCAGTTTCGTTGTGTCTCTGCGCCGATGCGTCGTTCTGCAAGTGATAACTTTTATCGCATTATGAATGCATTTCCACTGCGGATTTATGTGATATTTCGTGTTTGTCGAGTGTGAACAATTAATCAGCAGGCGATGCTACCAACTGAGCTTTTAACTTTTAACGTAATTAGTTGTTGTTTTCTTAAGCATTACGCACTGGCTGTTGCACAAACGTATAAGGCACTAAAAGCCATAAGTTCTTGCGAAGAATGCCAAGATATCGACGTCTCTGGACTTGATTTATGCGAGGGAGAAATTCGCTGCCAAAATACAGGTAAGTGAACATATGAAATTAAGTGACAAATATTGCACCTTACACCTTATCATCACTAAAGAAAAAGGGTTCTTATGATGATAAAAATTTTGATGTCCTCCTTTTTTTCTTTCTTAAATAAATTAAGACTCTACGCTTAAAAACCGATTACCGATAAGCGACTACTATAGCCGTCACTCTAAATAACAGTTAGCATTATCTTAAAAGAAAAACAACGGTAAACAACTTGTGATTCGTGTCTTAACCTCATTTTAAAGGCGCATCACGCGAGACAGCAGAGTTGACCAATTTAGTGAAGTAACAGATAAAAATTACATTGCATACTTTGTGGTGGCGGTGGTGGTGCACTGAGGCTACAATTGGTAACTGACTAATGAATAAATGTGCGGGACTTTGCCGACGACTGTCTAAACAAATATTTTTATAATTTAGTTGTCGAATCAGTGGCCGAAAATCAAATTGGCAACAAGCACAAATGCAAATACAACAACGCCAATATACTTTACAACAACAACAAGAGCAAAAGACACAAATGATGGCAACGTGATGGCCGATCTCTCAATTGATGGATTGAGGGCGATTACGCGATCGAGCGTTTGTTGTTGTTGTTGTTTTTTTTATTTTTTATAACGGAGCTTGAGATATTACCTTAATTTTTTGCGTCATTTTTTGCTTAATTCAAATTTTGTCATAAAAACTATAAATACCAAAAGGTGTTGCCAGACTTAAAATTTTCTGAATTGTGGCGTATATGATTGTAAGAAATAAATTTTGTTAACTGCATTTGTATGCGTCTTTACTGGAATGCAATATTGAAAAAATTATAAAACTCTAACAATACTGAAAATTTCCCATGATATTTTGTTGATAAACCGAACAAAATTCGAGATATTTGATAATGTTGAAAAATGTTATTACGAGTAAAAAAAATTTAATTAATTTTGATAAAATCGCAAAATCTTGACAAAGGCAATAGTTGAAAAAGCCGAAAATGTTACAAAACAAAAAAACATTTTGATAGAGTCGAAAAAAGTTGATTCAGAGAATAATGAAAATTGTGGTTTATGTCGAATGATGTTGACTAATCAAAAAAAAAAAAAAAATGTGATAATGTCGAAAAATGTTGATAAAGCTAAAGAATATATTCATGGAATTAAGAATTTTGATAGATTCGGAAATTGTTGACAAAGTCAAAAAGTTTGATAAATTCGGAATGTATTGACAAAGTTGAAAAATGTTATTAAACTCAAAAAATGTTTAAAAATCTAACTAATTCGAAAAATGTTGTTAATCTCGCAAATGCTGATAAAGTTGAAAAATTTTGATAAGGTAAAAACATATTGATATAGTCGTATATTTTGATAGATTCGAATTATGGCGAAAAAGTCGGGAAATAATGATAAACTCTGAAAATGTTGATAAATTTGATATGTGTCGAAGAAATCGAAAAAGTTGATAAACTTAAAAAAATGATGAAAAACTCGAAAAGTCGTGATAAACTCGGAAATGTTGATAAATTCGAAAAATGTTGGTAAGCTCGAAAATGTTGATAAAGTTGAAAAATGTTGACAAAGTAAAAACATATTGATGTAGTCGAATAATTTTGATAAACTCGAGAAATGTTGATAATTCGAAAAATGTTGGTAAGCTCAAAAATGTTGATAGTCTCGTGCATGTTGATAAAGTTGAAAAATGTTGACAAAGTAAAAACATATTGATGTAGTGGAATAATTTTGATAAACTCGAGAAATGTTGATAAATTCGAAAAATGTTGGTAAGCTCGGAAATGTTGATAAAGTTGAAAAATGTTGACAAAGTAAAAACATATTGATGTAGTCGAATAATTTTGATAAACTCGAGAAATGTTGATAGTTCGAAAAATGTTGGTAAGCTCAAAAATGTTGATAGTCTCGTGCATGTTGATAAAGTTGAAAAATGTTGACAAAGTAAAAACATACTGATGTAATCGAATAATTTTTATAGATTCCAAATATGGCGATAAAGTCGAGAAATAATGATAAACTCTAAAAATGTTGATGAATTTGATATATGTTGAAGAATTCGAAAAAAGTTGATAAACTTAAAAAATGTTGACAACTTGAACACTTTTATAGGCTCAAAAAATCGTGATAAACTCGGAAATGTTTATAAATTCGAAAAATGTTGGTAAGCTCGAAAATGTTGATAAAGTTGAAAAATGTTGACAAAGTAAAACATATTGATGTAGTGGAATAATTTTGATAAACTCGAGAAATGTTGATAAATTCGAAAAATGTTGGTAAGCTCGAAATAATGATAAACTCTAAAAATGTTGATAAATTTGATAAATGTTGAAGAATTCGAAAAAAGTTGGTAAGCTCAAAAAATGTTAAAAAACAACTTTGATAGACTCGAAAAATGGTGACAAAGTCGTGATAAACTCGAGAAATGTACTTAGGTAAACTCTGAAATGTTGATCAAATTAAAAATATATTGATAAAGTCGAAAAATTTTGATAGATTCGAAAAGTGGTGACAAAGTCAAAAAATGTTGGTAAACTCGATAAATTTTTATAATTTTGTAAAATGTTGCCAAAATCGAAAAAGGTTGATAGACTTGAAAAATGTCGATAAACTCGAAAAATGTTGACAAAGTCAAAGAGATTGAAACTATTTTGATTAAATCACAATCCACTGATCTTCTCTTCTTGCTTTCGTAACGATATATATTTGGCTGATTTTCCGCTAAAAATTATGGGAACCATCCTCTTGAGAGAAAAATTTCTTTTGGCGATATTTATACACTCTTGGGGCATATGTCTTCCGGCATCGTTCCTTATTTTTATCCAACGTTTTCTTCTTTTCCATATTTTTTATTGAGAGACTGTATCGGAAATGTTTTTGAATGGTCCCATTTCCACTTCAATCTATCTTTTCTGTAAAAAAAATGCTCAACAAATGCTCAACAGTCTTAAATATTTTCAATATAAGAGATTTTTTTAACAATTTACCCAACACAGACGAATATGATTTTTAATAATTACTGCATATTTGTTTGATTAATCAGTAAAATTTATCTGGCAACACTATTTGGATGGTTTTTTTTCCGCTTTTGCTTCTTTTCTGGAAAAAAGAAAAAAATTGCGCAATCTCTAATCATAGATTTTGGTCCAATGTTTCCACTTGAGTTACCAACAAATTGAGCTGTCATGTCAGTTGCCAGTTAATCAATCCATAATCAAATAGCGACTTGGCGGTAGATTATTGACTTAATTTTTGTAGGTTTCTTTCGTTTTGATTGTCCTAAAATCTGTTAGCCTCGTTAGCCACTTTGTGCTGCCGCTTGATATCTGCAAGTGATTTTTCAGTTCAGTTTAATTTTTTTTTTCTCCATTTTTTGCATCGTGTACTTTTATTGAGTTCATCATCTATTGGTTTTTTCAAAGTTTTGGGGGCTTCCATTGATAAAGGGTTATTTTAATGGCATCATGGCTTGTTGTTTAACATTTTTCGGTGAACAAGTTGCTGCAGGAGTTATGAAATATTCAACTGATTAGGCAAAACAGTAATTGGTCGAAGATGCACCTTGTTGGTTTAAATTTGTGGGAAATTTTGCAATGGAATTTTGTAATATTTATTTTTTAATTTTTTTTCTATTTTGTTGTTGTTTGTTTTTCTTTATTGTTTGGCATGAGTCGTGAGAGCATTGACATCTTTTTTATGCTTTAATTATGGAACCTCGATCTAATGGCAGTATTGATGAGATTAAGTCACTTCAGAGTTATGAGTTCTGTTGTGTTTGGAAATGTTGATTTTAGTTAATTCAAAAATTTTGAAAATTCTGTTCTACAGATAATCGTTTTTCATTTCAATATAACTATAGTGACTTAAAAAACAGTTTCTTGTAATTTTTCATAATTTTTCATTTTACATGAATTTTATGTGCCAAAAAAAAAGCTTATTAAAAAACGAAAGTTTTGACATTCAAAACTTAATTTTTCGCAGACACAATTTTTGTCCGCAGACCTGGCCTAGTTGACATACATAGATAGATAGAAGATTTGATAATCGACATAAAATCGATTTTAAAATGTTCAGAGCATGTCAAAGCACTGACTTCTACCTTAAAATCGATGAAATTGGCCCTATCTCTTATTTTTAGCTGTTAGTACTGTAGTGAAGATGAGGTCGCATATGTATTTTATTTTGCTGGTTTTCATGATGGGATTTTTAGTTTAAAATTATTGGGTTTCTATATCTAAAGTGAGATTTTTTTTTTAATTTTACTTATATGGCCAGCATTTTTAAACTGAAAAAGCAGGTTTGATCTAGATCAGAGGTTGGCAAGTAGGTTTAGGTACGGTCCGGATACTATTGAAAATTAATGTTGAGGTCCAGAAAAAAATTCAATAGAGTCTCGATAATTCAAACACCCAAAAATTATTCCCTGTTCGGATTAACGAAGAGTTTGAATTATAGTATGTATGCTGTATTTATGCAATAGATAGGTATATTTTAGTGGACTCTTGACAAAAGAACCAACCGAGATGAGACATCTTTTCAAGATTTTAGTCATAAAAATTTAATTTATGTCTCTATGTTGTTTAGTTTCAAAGGTATAAGGGTGTCCCGTAATTCATGCCGCCATTTGTGTTGTCAAGTGTTGCCAATAAAAAAAAAGAATACAGTTTGCCAGCTGACTGTTAAAGGTCAGTAAAAATGTATTAAAAGAGAAGACTTAACGCTACCTCAATTGAATTCAGCTCTATCAAAAAGTTGCCAATTTCAAGTATGTTTCTTTTGTCAAAATTACACAGATTTGTACTGAAAAATCAATGCGAGAAATTGCATTCGCGGTCTTAAGCCAGTTTTATAAAGTTACGTACACGCGGTGTCTTCATGGTGGGCGGCCGTTAATCTTGAGTGATATTAAATCTTAAAAATATTCATATTTGAAAATGAAGTTTTACAAACAATGTGGAGGGAGCCCACTCCAAAATTCTTTGGCGTATGCAGTTCTTTATGTTTGCAAAGAAGTGTCTTCCTGCAAGCCTACCATTTGGAGTAAAAAGGGCTTCGAAAGACTGAAGACTGAACTTCGAAAAGGAATTTTAAGAATCACGACTAATTTTCTATCTCTGCAAAATATTGGAATCCTGCCGCAAATTTCTTCTTAAGATCTCACATAAGATTTTAAAGAGAAAGTGAATAAAATCTTGACAAAAGTAATTTTATTCCACAACAAAATATTTTTTGAAAATTTAATTAAGTAACTTAAGCTTTAAAATATTTTTTGAAGGTCCAGTTTGTTGCGTTCCGCAGTTCGGACTTTGACCGCGCTCTTCCAGTTGGCGACCGCTGATCTAAACTATGTGGTGTTTCTGACTGTATTGTGTCAAGTGAGTCGATATGATGAAGTTTTTACGGAGTTATTATTACTCTACTTAAGGATTGCTACTGATTTGAGCTTGTAACAGTAATCCAATATTCCCGCTCTTTTTAACTCGGATGTCTGGGAAACAACGGCTCTATATGTTGTTTAAAGATTTGATGAAGAATAGTAGTAGACTTACAGACATTTTTGTCAATATTCCATTAATATATTATCTTCCAGCAACAATTAAATAATCAAGTTTCCATGAAAATTTTTGTAAATAGAGTAGAACGGGGTAATGTCGTGCAGGGGGTAATGTCGTGCACTGGCTGTTTTAGCCCAAAGAATTGAATGATTTACCAACTGTTCGTAATGTAGGGACCTGCTGGCCTACTGAGCTTATGCATAGAATACTAGCAATTTTCACCAGTTCGTCTCTACAGAGTAACCTTTTTTTCAAAACGCATGCTTTCGGGACGATAAAAGTGTTTTTTCATCGGGTCAGAAAAATAATTTTCCTTGCGGGAAAATATACCAGGTAAGTGTTTTCTGAAACGAAATATCCTGCCAAAGGAAAGAAGTATTTGGTTTTCGAAAAAAATTTTGGGCTTCACCGAGTTATCGAAGTTGACCTTTAAAACGACCATTGGGGTAATGTCGTGCACATTCACTTACACAAACACAATTTCTCGCTACACAAATGTTGTTACACATGGATGTAACCAATGAAATTATCTTTCGATCGGATGCTTACTCGTTGCATTCGCTTGAGATGTACGGCTTTACGAGCATCTCAAAGTTAAGTGCACGACATTACCCCGTTCTACTCTACACAACATATTATGTACTTCACACTTGTATAATAATGAATAAATACATGATAATGCTAAATATCCTCTAATAGAACCACTACCTATCATTTCTCACACATTTTGGTACCTTTACTATACTCGAAAAACAATTCACGACATTACCCCGCAAATTTTGAGGGGGGTAATGTCGTGCACACTTTTTTATTCTTCACTTACACAAACACAATTTCTCGCTACACAAATGTTGTTACACATGGATGTAACCAACGAAATTATCTTTCGATCGGATGCTTACTCGTCGCATTCGCTTGAGATGTACGGCTTTACGAGCATGTCAAAGTTGAGTGCACGACATTGCCCCGTTCTACTCTACATAATTTTTTTAACCTTAATGTCATCAATTTTACACTTTTTAGTAAACTTTTCGTGAAAACTAAACCCAACTTTTTTTTATTTCTAACAAAATGACAGTCAATTTACATTATGACATTACTTTTAGCTTGTATTCCCATACATCCCTAAGGAAGTCAAAAGTTGATTGGAGTTGCCAACGAAATCCATAACTTAAAAGTAAAAAAAAAAATACTTTTTTCATGAATTTGTAGAAATTAAGTCCCTTATCTCCAATAAACCAAAAAATTAATTATTGCAAAACAAATGTTTGCTCACAGCTTTTAGTAGGGGGGCTTTATCTAAATCCGTTAAATGTGTCGTTATAATTTAAGTGTTGATAAATCTCGATTTTATTGTATTTTCAATTTACGCATTTGTGAGATATCTACGCGTAACAAATGAATTATGGGTGAGAAAAAACTTACAAAATACTAAAATATATGGAAATAAATTTTAACAGAGTGGAGAATCATAAAAAACTTAACGAAATAACAAAAATAAAACATTTGTCCATATGCCAGGCGGCTACAATGCTGCATCGATTCTTCCTGACATTGTAATGATGCCGAAAATGAGATTAGGAATTAAAAAGCAATTATAACGACAAAACTGTAAACAGATAAACAGACGGAAAGGCAGACCTAGCGGCAGGAGGGTAAGCGATGAACCTATTGAAGATAAAATTATTTGTGGATTTCACACACACAAAGTATGGTGTAGATAATAAAAGCAACAAACAAATTAAAAAAAAAAATTTGAAAAAAATTAACATAAAAATGTCAGAAGGTTAAATGAAGTTTTGAGGGAATGAGTACCTACCTACCATACCGTACATATAACTTGACGCATAGCCCCAACTAGCAACTTAGCACATCATTTTATTATCGAAGCTTCTTCATATTGAGTACAGACTACGACCATGAGAGGATCTTCCATAAGCTGGCAGTTTTATCTTTAGCTTTATCTTGAGCGCTTTAAAGGCAAATTTTGTGGCAAAATAATGAAAAAACTCCCAAATAGATTTTGTTGACTTCGTGTTAATTCGACAATAAATTAATCGTCGATCGTAATAAATCCAAAAATGTAAAGAAATCTTATGGTAAATTGTTATGTGTTCGTTCTCCAGTTAAGTTGAATTGTCTTTTTCTATTTATGTTTGAGATTTGTCTCTTAATATTTTTGTATGCTACCTACTTCGAATGGGAATTACATTTACATGGAGAAAAGTTTTAAAGTTTTTTCGTAAAACAGTTGTGCAATTGAATATCTAAATCAGTGCACTAGACACTTTGCCAAGTGAGGTGCGGACGACGACAGTCCTTCAAAAATAATTAAATTGTTTTTGTTAAAAATAATCAGAATTTTATACATTACACTCTCCTGGCGTCAGTGACATAAAAGGATTTCTCATTTTCTGAGATCCAAAACATTTCTCTTTAATCATAAAATATGAAAACTGTTTTCTCTCATTGTTCCGACTTCTAGAATTGTATAATTTTTCAACGTTTTTAGAAAAATACTATCATTTTTTGGAATGGATCAAATATGAAGATAACTAAATTTTAAACTTTTACTCGTATATCTCGAAACCAGATCGAAACCGTAAACATGCGGGTGACCACTAAGCTCAGCGTTTTTATATCCTACACCCAGGGTATATTCACTTTGTCCTTCCGTTTGTAACGCAGAGAAAGAGGCGTGGCAGGTATAAAAAAGTATATATATTCTTGATCAATATAGCCATGTCTGGCTGGCTGGGTGTCTGTGCGTGGAAATATTTTTCATGGGAAAACTGAGCAAGATAATTCAATGAAATCAGGGGCCTTACTCTGTAATTTCGATGCGATAGGAAATGCGTTGCGAAAGCTAGATTCGATGCGAAAAATAATTGCCACTCTGTAAATCTTTCGCATTGGGAGTAGCGTTGCCAACGATGTCTCACTGAAAACGCTACTCCCAATGCGAACGATTTACAGAGTGGCAATTATTTTTCGCATCCAAACTAGCTTTCGCAACGCATTTCCTATCGCATCGCATTACAGAGTAAGACCCCTGGTACTCTACCTCCGCACAGTGCGAAATTTTCAGAGTCTAGCGGAACTTAATTCATATCTCAGTAATATAGCAGTTATAGTTATGAAACTTAATACTTGGATATATATTTAATTGGCAAAACACTATGCAAAAATTAAGGGGGATCAGACAAGGGGTTATTATACCCCCCATATATAAAAATGCTTAAAACGTTGTATTTCTGCTCCCATACCAGATATCGCTATGAAACTTGATGGATATAACCGTTTTCTTATCAAAACACCATAAAAAATGAAGGGGGTAAGACAAGGGGTATTTGCTGTTTCTTGCATTTTTATTCAGAAATGCTTCTGAATTTCGAGAGGATTCCCCCACCCTTTTTAGTATATTATAAACTAGCGTACGAATAGTTACCTTTAAACTATGGAGAGTGTCAGATGTTAGTGTTGGTGAGCTTATTTTTTCCAAAACAAAACCAACGATGGCGTCCGATGTTGGTTTTTCATGAAATTTCGGTGTTATATGAAATTTCCAAAGACATTCTGGAAAAGGTTTAGTTAAAAAGTAGATCGCAAAATATCGCAGAAGATGTTTTGTGTTTCCAGTATAGGATAAACCTACCTTTCAAATTTTGTACGTTTCAAAATGGCAATTTATGGTAACACCTTTTAAAGTATCCAATGAAGTTGAAAATTTAAATCTTATCCACTTCTTAAAAACACAATTTTCACAAACAAATCACATACGAGTAAGAAAAGATTTTGCAATTATTTGAATGCCAACAAGTGACAATTTTACTAAAAAATAAATGATAAAAATTTCGCGGCCTACCGTTTGTATGTACTACTCTATTAACTTTAACAAATCGAAAAGCTTTTAATAGGCAAAAAGTATGATTGAATAAGTAATGCAAATTTCAGGTGCATTTTGCAGTTGTTTGGCAGGGTTTTTCACCAAACTGAGTATGGGGTTTTTGAGGTGGGATATTAAGCTACTGAAATAATGAACAATCTTAATCCGCTAAACTTCCCAAATATCGCACTGTGCTCCGTCGTCAAAGTTTGCTCGAGAGATTGAAAATGAGCTAATTCGGTCAACGGACACTCCTACCGCCCATACAAAGAATATGTTCAAAACGCAATATTTAGAGCATTATTTGCGATAACGCAAGCAAAATACACATAATTACTAGGGATAGCAAATACAAGCTTTGAGCTAAAACTGGGCGAATTCAGACAAGAGGGCGTGGAGCCTCCCATACAAACAAATTTGATAAATGACATTTTCAGAGTGTGCCTCAAGAGTCGACTGCATATAAAACACATTCACAAAAATTCAAACCCGACCGTCTTCGTCTGAATTCCATACCTCCTGATTTTATATTTTTAAACATTCAAATAAGTGGATGCCTGAAAAGCTCTTTCTTGACCGCCCCTTAGTAACGTTAATGAGCTTGAAACATTTATTGTATAACTTTCTCAATTGATTTTCTCCATGTGCTATTGAAAGCAACCATGCATCAACGGAGCATACACAACGCCTCGCTAAGTTTGATGCTATTTTGGTATAGGCATTCTTTTTATGAAATTTGCAAGAGAACCGTTAGATCAAATTCAACCAAATTTTTTAAGCTGATAATTGAAGTTTTGGCTATAGAATATGTTTCAATAAAATGTGTGCAATTTCATTAAAAAAAGTTATTGAGCAAAATCTGAAAAAAGTCAAAAAAGCAGTTTTCAAAAAGTTGGCAGGTATTGTGGTATATATGATGGCGCAATTTGGTATATATACTGATCAGTACTTGTAAAGTGGGCTGGTAATGTTGTACATATAAGTAGTGTAATGTGGTATACTTAACCACATAATCAAATATAAAATTTGAAAGGCATGAAATAAGTTCATAATAACATTTACATTGGTTGTCAAACTCATAGTTTTTATAAAAAAATAAACAGCAATCAAATAATGTTAAGAATGACAAGAAATATTCATATAACACATTAGCGGATCCCGACTATTCCACATTGGCCAATTTTTAGAAATTACAAAATTCTAAAAATAAAATGGGAAACTTTGTGAATTTACACAGTTAAACACTTATTTCGCAATACTTAGCACTTACCTTTATTGAATATAAATAAAACTTCACCAGAAAGCAACTTTTTCTTAACAAAATTTGTTTGCAAAAAATCCGTAAAAAAAATCAACCACACGCTACTTACATTTCGTTCAACAGACATCGGAAAAATTTTATTTAGTGCATGACAGCAACACATCCCTGGTATTTCATGTTTTCTGACAGGATAAAAGCAGTGACGATCGCAGTTTCTTATCCAAATAGGAGATATGCGACTATACCACATTGTAAAACTATGCCACAATAGCATCAGTTCCCCTACTGAAAGCGTTTTATGAGATAATCGAAAAAAATTTTTACCAGACATTAAAAACAGTAAGCGCAAACTCTGAGCAAAAACTATGTGAACTCGGACAAGAAGGCATGGCATTTATATAACGCTACGGTGCAAGCGTTATTTGAGGTAATGAAACCAAATTTCGCACGGATGGAATACTTAGTGCAAGACCTGAGTAAAAACTGAGTGAATTCGGTCAAGAGGGAGAAGCAAAATTTTCAAAATACTGCAGTGTAGGGTATTAAATTAAGTGCCAGGCCAAAGGTAGCACAAAGGTAGGTACTAGTTTAGCTTCAGTTTTTAAATTGGCCAATTTCATATCTTCAAGCAACAGAGACAAGCTGAAACTAGGCAATATTTTTCTAGAATAATCTATAGGGCTGATCTAGACTGCCTTTAATTTGTCCGTGTTTGGGCATTGTTTTGATAAATTTTAACCTTGAGTCTTTTGGATACAGGGTGCAATCGCTGATCTACATAGAGTTTCTTTAACGCCAGAGACCGAAGAAAATAACAGCACAGATTAAGTTTTCTTAGATGTTGGTAATATCATCGGTGTGCCTGTGATCAAAGGAAAATTTTCTAAATTAAAAAAACGTCCCTGCAGGCAAACGGATTAGTTTAAGTGTAGTTCATTAACTAGTCCTTTATCAATCAGCACTAGTCCGAGTTCAACCCCTTTTACATATAAGCAACTGTTCGTTTTAGTGTGTTGTTGTCATACAAAATTAATTGACTCCTTTTGCATTACTTTTACACTAGTCTGGGGCTAGTTGTGGTGGGAAGTAGTCTTTTAAAAACTAGTCTTCAACCAGTGGTTTCGTGAGTAGTCATTTTTTTTTCGTTATGATTCAGATTTATTTGCCCCTACAAACTGGCCCCCACTGCATCCTTTTTTCACTAGTTTCGGGCTAGTACTAACCTTGAACTATTTAGTATTTTTGTAGACTGACTCATATTTTTACTGCAGGGCTTTTCCATAAAAACATTTTCCATATTTACACATATTAAACTTTTAAATCGAAGTAATTACTACAAATCTTTTCCGTGTAATAAAGAGAAAAAAAAAACCTTTATGCCAAAGACATCATTCAGTCAATCGATCGATGGTCGTTTGGCCTCAAATGTTGTTGGCGCATTGGCTAAATTATCATCATATTTCTCCTAAATCCATTGAGGTAATAAAATTTTGAAATCCAAAAATCCTCAAAATCATTAAAATGCCATCAAAGGCAAATACGTTTGACGCGGCAGCAGCAGCAGCATCATCATTGTTGCTGAGGAACAAAAGGTGGTGCAGGCAAATGTCGCCAGCAATAGCAATTCATAGGAGGCAGACATACCAAGAAGAAAAGCAAAAACGACAAAGAAATAAATGTCAACTCGCCATAAAAAAGAATTATGAATTCATATCTAAAGCTTTGTCTGACTTTAGAAGGTTCCCCCCCCCACCATCCTCACAACTACTTTTCCTTAGATTGACGATATCTTTGCGTTTAGTCTATAACTTTGGCGATCAAAACGCTGCTTTTAGAATGCTTTCAAATGCTTGCTTAGAGTGGGACAAAGATAAAGCGAGAAAGAGATAGATAAAACAAACAGAAAAACCTAAAGCTTCAACATAATGACCAGTTAATCATCGTTGACATGACACAGAGTTTTGCCTGAAACCAACCATCTCGTCTATGCTTCATTTGGTTTTGGCTCAGAGGGTAATTCAATTTTTTTCTGTTGTTTTTGTCTCCTTCTGCTGTTAGCTGATACAAGTACCGTTTTTAAGCGTAAAACGATCTCATGATTAAGTAGAAATTCAATTGGACCCGTTATATGTCTGATTTTCTTTAATTTTTTTTCCTTCGTTTCCTTTTATTATTTATGACTTTCGGCTACGTCTTGTTTATGGGAATTATTTTATTTATTTTTTATCTATTTAATTTCAGTTCCATTTTGCTTTTGGGGGGTGTCAGAGTTTTTCATATTGTCGTTGTTGTTGTTGTTGCTTATAGCAAGTAGCTCTTTGTCATAAGCAACGACTTCAGTGGGCCACAATTTTAGCAAACTGTCACAGTCAGTGCATTTGGTAATAATTTGTTTGATTCCATTTCGTTAGGAATAGAGACTTCGTATTGTTGGTTACTTGATATACTGAGGTAAGTGAGTAACGCTTTTTTGTAGATGAACTTCTTTACTGGCGTGTCTAAGAAACAATCTACACTTTTGTGGATTAGCTCATGATAACGCTAGCGTTTTATATGGGGCATTCCATGTGAAACTTAAAAGGACCACCATTATTTTTTCCTCCCTAACATTTCTCCCAAACAAGTTTATCCCCATTTTTCAACCTTTAAAGAGGCTCCTATGCAAAATTAAGACAAAAAATAGAAAATTTATAAAAAACTATAAATTTTGTTTGCAAAATTTGAGAGAAATATTAGGGAGAGAAAAATAATAGTGGTCGGTTAACATTTTTTCCTTCTCCCGGCAAAGAGGAGTTTTTTAGTGCTCTTTAACCCACTTTTTTGGTAATACAAAAATATAAAAAAAACGGTTCCATTGTTCACCCATTTTCAAACTATATTTTTTCGAAATATAATATTCATAAATGTTTCTTTTTTCAAATTATTTTGGAAAAGATCGAAGGGTATAATCATTTAAAGCGGGCGCCAGATAAACTTGCGTATGCAAAATATGATTCAGAGTTATACTTGCTCAAAAATCACTGTTTTGAGGTATACATAAATTTATATAGAAAAAACCGGAAATAGTAAAATTAGTTTTGTCAATTAACTCAGAAAGCCAAAATAACCTTTAAAATACCGTGTTCATACCATTCTGCAATTGGCTATTCTTGACCGAAAAGTTAAAATTTTATTCTTTTTAATAGGAAGCTATTTTATTGGCCGACAAGGATTGGATAAAAATGGCAACTTTATTTGAGATTTAGTGGATGAACCTACTTAATTATTGCCTTCTAAATAAACAGAACAAAGATTGCATTTATTTATTACCTAAATCGAAAGGGTGATCTTATACAATGTCCCTTTTCCAACTGGGTTATTTTGACTGCTGTTATGTGTCAAATGGCTTGTCCATATGACGTTTGCGTTCAGTATTTAATACGACTCAATCATGAATAGACTTACTCCTAAACAACGTTTATTAATTGTGGAAACTTACTACTAATCAGTCATCAGTAAGAGAATGTTATAGAGTTCCTCGACATCATTTTGGTCGTTATGAGGGTCCAACTGAGCGCACTATTCGTAACACCATCACCAGATTTCGAAGCAATTTTACACAATTTGAGCGAAAGCAGAGAGTGTTCTTGAAAACCGTGAACAATCTATTTGTCGCCGATCTCAGGCTTTGGGCATCTCTTATGGATCACTGTGGCGTATCTTGAGGCGTGATCTTGGTCTGAAGGCCTTTAAAATACAGCTCGTACAAGAATTGAAGCCGGCTGTTCTTAGTGTACGTTTTAATTTCGGTTTATGAGTTTGATCCATTATTTTATCGAAAAATTGTGTTTAGTGACGAAGCTTATTTCGAGTTGAACGACTACGTTTACAAGCAGAATTGCCGTATTTGGGCCGATGAACAACCTGAAGCAATCCAAGAGCTTCCAATCTATCCCGATAAATGTACTGTTTTGTGAGGTTTATGGGCAGGAGACATTATCGGACCGTATTTCATCTTCTTTTGTTGCCAAAAATGCAGGATATTAGTGTAGTCGACCTCTGGTTTCAACAAAATGGCGCAACATACCATACAGCTGGAGAAACAATCGCTTTATTGAGGGAAACGTTCGAAGAAAAGATCATCTCAAGAAACGCTCCTGTTAATTGGCCACCAAGATTTGATGCCATTGGATTACTTTCTTTGGGGATATGTTAAATCACTTGTTTATTTTGAGAAACCCGAAACCATTGACGTTTTGGAAACCAACATAACTTGTGCTTTTCAAGGAATACCGGCCGATATGCTCGAAAAAGTTGTCGAAAATTGGACCCACAGAATGAATCATTTAAGAGCTAGTCGTGGGCAACATTTGAACGAAATAATTTTTAAGCATTGAGAAACACTCAAGAATAATTTTGGAGTCATATAGAATAATGTTTTGGTGGTGGCTTACTGGTCGATGGTTTCAAGCTTACAAAGCCGAAAAATTTTACGTTAATGACTCTGAATAACCGGATGAGTACAAAATCCAAAAACGCTCTTGTAGCCTTATAGCTTTAGGTTTCTTCTATCATACCAAAATAAATTGACCAAGATGGGACTACTTATTTGAGACACAGGTTCGACTATTATTTCAAGGCATAAGTATTTAAACACCCATGTCGCTATTTAGAGCTCGCGAACTAGCGATAGCAGTGGCCATCGATAGTGGACGATAGTTTAGATACTAAATCGCACTATCACGACTATCGATGGTTTATGACAGACTATCGATAGTAATTATTTGCATTAATTTTTCATCTTAGAGTTGTTTTCGTACTTTTGATAACATCGAACAACCCAACTTTTTCAGGGTGTTATTTTCATTTCTTTAAATGCGTTTGACTTAAGCAACTTGGCAAGATTATTTTCTCATGTCAAGGTGAAGCCCAAGAGCGCCAAGTTTTTATTCGGTGGGTGAAGTTTGAAATATGGACAAATTTTAACCTTAAGTTTCAAAAGGTAATGCAGTTACTGCGTACAATATATGTTTTTCTTATATAATTTTCATTCAAGGTTGAAGTAGGTTATGGATAGTATGCATATCAGTGCAAACTTCACATATTTCAACATGAAATGAAAATTATATAAGAAAAACATATATTATACGTAGGGCCTAACAAAAGTTCGCTTAGTTGGTGTCATGTTATAAACTTTCAGTAAATCAAAAAATTGCGTATTATTTGTTATAGTCTTATGATATATCATTTTAATTTTCAGAAAGATCGGTCAAAATGGAGAGAAGAAAACGTAAAATTCGTGAACCAATGTCAGCAAATTTCCAATGCCAACGCAGCAAGAGATTCGGTTTGCTATTCTTTTTGGATTTCGACGTAAGCTCAAACCTATGGAAATATTTAATGAATGCCAATTTTTCTGTGGAGGACGAACCTCGAGAAGGCCGCCAAAAATCTTCGACTGATTATGAACGTGTAGCGCTGGTTAAGTCTAAAATTGACGAAGATCCAAGATTGACCCAGGAAATCATTGCTGAGGAACTTGGCTTGAATGCCATGGCTGTATCGCAAATATTAAATAATGATCTTGGATACGCGGAGAAATCTGCACGATGGGTTCCTAGAATTTTAAGTGATGCTCAAAAAGAGGCATGTGTGCGTTTTGCTAAGTATTTTCTTGAAAAATTCAAAAATGGAGGGTCTAACACCTTCAAGAAAATTGTAACAGGTGATGAAGCATGGTTTTAGAAGTACAACCCTGAAACCAAACAAAAATCCATGGTATGGAGCCCAGAAAGTGCAAGTCGACCTGTTAAAGTAAAGCAAAAAAAGTGAGCAACAAAAGTAATGATGTAAGTTTACTTCAACAGAGAGAAAGTTGTAGCTGCTAGTCCTTTGAAAAAAAGTCAGACGATTACTGCTAAGTGGTATACTGAATCCTGCTTACCAAAAGTTTTCCAAAGTTTATTGGGAAAACGCCAAAAAAGGAGCTACGCTGCTACTTTCTACATCACGAATAATGCGCCAGCGCACAGTGCTGAAAAAACGACCGATTTTATTTTTCTTTCTGGCGTCGAAGAAACTCGTCCAGTTCTTTATTCCCCAGATCTAGTGCCTTGTGACTTCTGGTTGTTTCCAAAAATAAAAAAAAATTTGAGAGGGAGAGTCTTCAACAGCAATGAGGAGATAATAAATGCGGTTAATGATGAAATTGCAAAACTGCAAAAAGCCGATTTTGAAGACTGTTTTTCAAGATGGATTTATCGACTTTAAAAATTTATCAAAATAAATGGCGATTACGTTGAAAAAATACAAATACATCAAGAATAAATTTAAAAATTTAAAAAAATAAATTTAAAAGTTTTTTCAATTCAACTAAGCGAACTTTTGTTAGACCCCTCGTACGCAGTAAGTGCATTACCTTTTGAAACTTAAAATAAAATTTTTTCCATATTCCAAGCTTCACCCACAGAATAAAAACTTGGCGCTCTTGGGCACTATCGCGACTATCGATAGTTTGCGAGCTCTATCGCTATTAAAAAGTTTTAACAACAACTGAGCCGTTTATTTTGAATGTGGCCTAGCTGGCATTTTGTTCAGAATGAATAAAATTGAATTCTGTCCTTACAGAAAGTTTACCACATTGTGTGAAATTAATGGCGTTATGTACCGGGCAAAAAACCGTTTATTACGGCACATAATGTGAATGACATTACTTTTGCCCCGAAATGGACTTAGGCCACTTTCAAAATAAACGGCTCAGCTATTTATTTTATCAAAAATTCGTACTTTTTTGAAATTAAAGATAAACTGGGTGGAATTTAAGAGGGGTGCGTAAGGACTCTACCCCGCACCCCTGAAATTTTATAATCACCTTACAAAATGCCAGATGACGTATGTGTTACATTTATTACATGATTTTGAGCAAAATAGCTTTCAGGCCCCCCAAATATAATCCTGTCCACGCCCCTGATTATAAACTATTAGTGGAAATATTTGCTTTAAGAATTTTTTAAATGTGTTACTTAATGACATTTATATATTGAAAATTGATTTTTTTTTTAATTGAACTTTTAGTCATATATTTGCAAAGATCGATTTACCTATAAATCTATCAATGCATTTTCTAACACATAATTATGACAACTCAAGGAACGGATTAAAAACACGGCTATAGTATATCAATAAATAACACAAACAACAATTATGATATATCAATACGTACTAACACACAAACAAAACTGGCAAAAGTCGGCTTTGCAGCCGGGCAAGGCTGGTGCAGTGGTAACGACTTCTGCTACCAACCGGGAGGTCCTTGGTTCAACTCCCGCCCATGCCAAAAACGCAAAAAGTTTTCAGACTTGCAATTTTTCAATTATAATTAATTTAGTGAAATAAATATAATTATAATTACAACAAAAATAGTCTGATGAGTCTTTGTGGCGAAAGACGAAACATATGTCACTATAGCCGTGTTTTTAATCCGTTCCTTGATTTGTCATAATTATGTGTTGGAAAATGCATTGATAGATTTATATGTAAATCGATCTTTGCAAATAAATGACTAAAAGTTCAATTAAAAAAAAAGAAATATCTGCTTTCAACCTTTTTTATTTAGACTTTTGCATTTTGCTGAGTTCTCTAGGGTTACCCGCATGAAATTGGGCAGAACAGTCTTTTGGCTGAAAAAGCTACGTATTTGGAACAACCTAAATCTAGAAGTAAATTTAGCGCGTTAACCATTCCGATTTTCCTCATCGCATCTACAAAGTTTTCAGATTGAAAGCTGTTGAGTGAAAAACAAAATTTCCAAACATTCTGCAATATGTAAGCGAACTTTTCCAGCTACACTTTTGTCTTCTTTCGAATCTTACACTTTGCAAAAATTACTGCAAATGGCATCACAGATTTGTGATCAGAGCTTCTTCCCTAGTCAAAATAACTATTACGTATGTTTGTCCGTCTGGTACCTGGAGCGGTTAAAAATTGATTCATGGATACGCCTTCCGCCCGTGAAATAGTTTCAGAGGCATGAATAATGTTGTTTTTCTTTTGTAAAGCAGAGTAATGACGACCCGATTCCGATAATGTTAAAAACATCTGTCTCCAATTAATTCTATGCGTCAAATTTGTAGAGCTTCAGTCCGGTTTGGTGTGGGTGACAGAAACAAGTACTGACTTCCTTTGGACAAAGCAACGCCTGCCTACCGCATCATAAACATCAAAATTGATCGAAACTAACACTTTATAATTTGAAAACCTAACAAATTAAATTTCCTTATTATCATTCACCTTTTTCAAGTTATGCGAGTACTTGAAACCAAATGGACTTCCCACAAATATTGCCAAATAACTGTAGCCCCTATCAACGATTAATACGGAGAGAATTTATTGTCTGTAACTAAAATGCAAATAAAATAAAACACCAATAGATGAAAGAGTACAATTGATGACAGGCAGAAAAAGAATATAAATCCATTATATCAATCGAATAAAATGTTCCCATGTCCGGTGAATGTGCGCTGTTTTTATATGTAACCAAAAACACCAGTACAACCACCAATACTGAAAACAAGGATGCTTATCCTTAGCTACGCGTGAGAACTGGACAAGGCATCAATAAATTGAATTATGAAATAAACCACCATCTTCACAAAACAAAACTTCACCCTCTGCACTTTACTGTAAATGAAAATTTATTTTTTTTTTACCCACGCTCTGTCGTTACCGATTTAGTCAGATACGGGTGTAGCAGCAGCAGCAGTAGACTGCAGTATCCTTATTTCCGCTACTTGATGATGGCAATTGGCGCACATGTTTGTTATTATTAGGGGATGATCCTTACACCGACCTCATTGCCCAAAACCTGTACCATCATAGCGTAATTGGAAGAGCAAAGCTTAGCCCTGAGCTTAACGATTGCCGTCGTCGTCGTCAAATGTATTTGTTGTTCTACTCAAGTGACAACAATGGCGAATGAAATCGTTCCATAGTTCCTGGTTCAATTTGATATTTGTGCTGCTGCTGATCCCACGGGACATCATCTAACTGGCATTTACTTGTTCATTATACACTTGGTATGAATTGCATTGAGGGTGTTTTCCATTTTTTGTGCTTTGCTGCAATTGTTTTATCATTAAAACGTTCACATTTCTCGAATTGTTCAATTTGTTTTCATACCCCCTCTGATTTTGGTCCAAAATATTGCGCGTACATTCTTAGTTAATTTTATGAGTTGTGGAAATATGATCTCGATTTCAGTTGAAATACAATATGTTTTTTTCGTGATTTCTGTTTTCACAAATTGCGGATAGGGTTGTTTTGATTTGTACTGAAAGTCAAACCTGTTTAATCCTCTGGGAATCATCATTACTGAATTATTTCGTTATGGCATAAAGTTGTTCTTTTGATGTCAGCGTATACAATAGTTGCACATAATTATGCTATTACTCCTTGCTTAACATATTTTATTGTTTCACTTCAATTACTTTTATTCATCAAATTATGTTGTTGTATTCATTTAAAAATTTGCTCGTGAACATTTTGAAACATTATTCGGCTTTATGAACTCTTTTGTAAATTTACCATTTCGGCTCGATTCGACTTTTTTGAAATTTTTTTCTCTCAATTTTTTAACACATTTCGGCTTTATAAGTATTTTTTCAAATTACACTGGTCTACAAATTTCGAAAAAAGACTGGAGAAGAGGATGATGTTTCTTTAGTAATTTGGGTGCGCTGAATTCAAATCTGGCGCCCGAAATGCGCCATCAGGTCTAGTTCTATTTATATAAGGTTATTTATGTTCGTTATACTATTCATTAATAAATAAAAAAACAAAATTTACAAAAAATTCATTACGTATTTTTTGGGACAAAAGCATGCTGGGAGACTATTGCTGGACTCTTATCCGTGAAATAGACCCAACAACATACGAACGATGTTCAAACACTGTCATTCACTTTTGAATTGTTAAACATTTTCAAATAAATTAATGGTTTTTCTTAAAAAAAAAAGTTTATTATTGTGTTTCGAAAACCTGACCTGATAGAAAAAAACCGATAGCAGATTCGAATTCATCGCACCAAACGACCCTAGGAACACTATTTGGTTGCTCCAGTCGAAAATCGTGTAGACCAGTGTTATTAAAGCTTCTTCGGCTTTTAATTTTTCAAAAAAATTGTGATGCTTTACGACAGAGAAGAAATATAGTTTCAATATATGGGAAAATCTCTGCAAGAGTATCTTTCGGTGTGAACAGGTCTTAGTTCACCGAGAAGGCACCCATTGCATTTCCCACCCATTCTAACATGTCTGGGACACTTATTGGATGATGCTAAAGAAAAAAACATGCGCGTGCTACCTCCTGGAAGCTTTATTTTTTAATTTTTTTGTCAAAATTCGAGCAAAATCCACAAATTTTGAGTGTAAATTGAAAAAAAAACCGCTTCCGTTATTGAGCTATAACTTTTGAGGTGGTTCAGCGGATCTTTTGTATGTATTCTCCTTTAACTCCTAGAAGGAGCATAGGGCCATTGGGGCTTTGAAATTCTTTAATATAAGTGTTTAGACTAAAGAAAAACCGTATCTCATTGATGTACCTCGGGATACGGGTCGCTCAAGTTGTGTGAATGATTTTTACCCGAAATCTGGTAATTTTCGGTTTCTAACATGCTGCTCTGGTGGCGATTGTTTTTTCGCAATGTTTCCCATGAAATATTATTTCTCAATGTTATAACTAAAAGATCTGGCCGGGTGTGTTACTTCTGGTTTGGTGGTAACACACTTGAGAAAATGCTCAAATGGCAATTTTTCATGCGTCTAAAAAATGGGTTTTTGAGGGACATAAGAACCTAGGGGCACAAATTAGTCTCAAACCTTGCGTGACCATTGGACCTAGGGCCAAGTAATGTGTAAAAAAGTCGTCACACAGTATAAACTTGAACAATGGCGGAATTCAAGAAAAATCCACAAATTTTGTGTGTGAATTAAAAAACCGCTTCCGTTATTGGGGATTTTATGATCCTTAATATGGGTGCTAAGACGTAAGAAAAACCGCATCCCGTTGATGTGTCCGATTCGCTAAATTCAGTGCATCACTGTCGAAAAACGATTTTTGAAGATATTGGGGGAGGCGATCGAAAAAAGTCAGCAACGGAGGCTGAAAAATACTTCTAATGTATCTAAAATTGATAATTCGCAGTTCAAAATAGGGTGCCACGTGTTTGGAAAATAACTTTTTTTTTCGAAAAAGTCACACTTGCTGAAATTTCTACATATACATTATGGATGCCATAAAGGAAACAACCCGAACAGATCTTGTACGTACTATATTCAAATAGTAAAGCCTGGATGACGAATTTGAGAAGTGAAAATAGTGTGGAAGAACCGATAAGACCAAATTTGCCACAGAGACTACAATAATCTCAAAATTCCCTCTGAGCTTGACGGAAAAGGTGACACGTAACATTGCAGTTTTGAGTTAGGCAAAATACAGATTCTCAACTGAACGAGACTGCCAAATCTGATTTAATGAAGATTCCAATGAAAGTACTTTGCAAGATATTTATCTTGAATTGTCGTGCGTAGTCAAACCGAAACTTAACTGATCCGAGTAAAATCGTGCTGTTTCTAGGATTTTCATTGACAACACTGATTTTAATGCTGGGAAGCTAAAGGTATTTTCTAAAGGATCTTTCTGCGTTAGATTAGAATCCAATCTAAGAATTTGAGATTAAATACACGAAAAATGGATGTTTTTATTATTTTTGCGGTGCACAAAATTTTTTCATTCTGTATAGCAGGGTTGAAATATTTGCAATTTTTTAGCAAAATTTTTTTAATGGCTTATTGAAGTGATAAATACTAAATATTAATATTAAAAAACAGATATCATGGCAATGATTTAATATAAAATTGAAAATTTATAGCGAAATTATCTTCGAATGCATTTATAAAAATATATTTAAAGTAGAGTTGCCGAGTACTTATTGTGGTTGCTACATCTTAGCCCAGATTGGTGAGGTTAGATAACTAAAACAACGGTTTTATGCGAAATAAAATGAGTATTTAGTTTCAACGATTAACTTGAAACAAATAAATTTGAATTTGGGTGAAAATTATTATTACAATTTTTCACAATATTCTGAAGTTATTACTACAAATTTGAAGTTATTACTGCAGAAATAGGGTATAACTGCAGCTTATTTCAATGCCTGCTGTATAGTCTAAATCTATCCTCAAAGAAAGCAAAAAAAACCGTAATCGTGTTTTTAACCACAAAAAAAATCGTGATGGGATGGACCGATTCTCGGATTAGGATTCTTCGTAGAAAGTTCTTTCAAAAATTACCCTTAGATGCCCTTCAATAAACACAACCCGATTATTTACATGACTGTGTTATTCATAATGTTCAGTTGCCATCTCTAAAGGACTACTTATTGAAGTAAAAATTCATTGTAGCCCAGGAAAATAAGACATTTTCTGCGAAAAAATTCCCAGTGGAAATTTTTCACCGGAATTGTCTTTATTTATGCATGATACACAAACTGTGAAAAGTCCATTGCAAAGTCGTGTGCGCATAAAAAGTTATTAAGGCTCAAAGGTCGCTAAAATCAGTTTTTTGCAAATATCTCGCTAATGCTAACTTTTACAGAAAAATGGTTTTTTAAGGATATCTGCGAATTGGTAAGTACAACGATAAAAAGTAACAAGACCAAATTTGTAGAGAATTACAAGAACTACAAAAAATAAGCGATATATGTACACATAGAAGTAACCGTATAGAAGATATTCAATAGAAACCGGTTTTTTGGCATTCTAAGGGTTTTTTGGAATATCTTCTAAACGGTTACTTCTATGTGTACACATATTGCTTATTTTTTGTAGATCTTGTAATTCTCTACAAATTTGGTCTTGTTACTTTTTATCGTTGTACTTACCAATTCGCAGATATCCTTAAAAAACGAGTAATTTCGAAGCCTTAACGGTTATTCAAGAATATTTTTAATGTGATGAGCCGCTCGAAAAAAAAAATTGTATACGATATATAGAAAATTAAATTATCTTTCAAACGGCATTTTAATTTTGTTCGTACAACTTTTCGTTGAAGAGTTATTGCAATTTAAAAAGTAAGATATTTTAATATGAACTCATATATAGTATTTCATATCATAAATGTTAACAACTTTTTAAATTGGGTGATCTCCTAAACTAGAAGTCGTACGCAAATACTTTTAACGCACTTTTGTAGGAAATTTCCTGTGCTACAAAAGTGAAGACCAACATTTTTCTGTAAAAGTTAGCATTAGCGAGATATTTGCAAAAAACTGATTTTAGCGACCTTTGAGCCTTAATAACTTTTTATGCGCACACGACTTTGCAATGGACTTTTCACAGTTTGTATATCATGCATAAATAAAGACAATTCCGGTGAAAAATTTCCACTGGGAATTTTTTCGCAGAGAAGCTCTTTTTTCGTCTTATTTTCCTGGGCTATTGTGTCTTAAAGCTTTTTTTTTTGGAAAATGTTTCCATTAAAAAAGAAGAATTTTTTTTTTTTGATATCATTTAAAATTGAGATTTGTTGTGAGCCTCCTGGCTCCAATGTGCAGCAGGATATAATGAATATTTTAGTAGCTTTATTATTAGTCGAACAAAAAACTAAAATTTTTTTATGGCTTGCTGGTTGTAAAGTAGTTCAATATTTTTTTATAAAATAATCATATGTTGTATAAGCATCTGAAACATTTGTCTGCAAAGCATGACCAATTTCGTTTATACTTTCACTAACCCCAAAAAACACACCATTCGTGCTTACTACCCTGTTTAACTTAACATTATATGTATTTCCCTTTGGGATTAAAATGGTGTATTTTTCCAATTTTTCAGAATTCTCCATGGATTTCCGTTGCGTAAATGTTAAATTTAAATTGTGCCGTTTTTATACGACTGCTATGGTACCATCCTGAAGTACTTGCTTGATAGTATTTTCTTTTTTTTTTTTTGCTGCTCTAAGTTTATTGCTCTACCAGGTGTTTGCATGCGTTTAATTTTTCTTTTTTTTTATTACAGAAAATATTTTTCAGTTTTTTAAGTTGCATACCTTTTTTATTTCGTAAAAAGTAGAAAATATTTTTTCCCGAATAATCACTTATTGCAAGGAAGAAATGATTGTTATGTTTTACACAATTTTGTGGTTAACTTTTCGGCAAAAATTGTCCCAAAGGCGCATTTATTTTTTTATTGAGAAAATGTTGATTTTTATGATTTTTTTTTTTTTGTGTTTTAGATTCTTTATGGGTGTAATTTTGTTTAAATACATTCAAACATTGAAAATTATATTTATGTTTACAGTAAGTGATTCGTAACTCAGTAATTTTCGAATTATGAATGAATTGTTTCATAATACAATCGTGAAACCTTTAATCAATATCCAACCGCGCTGCAAAAATTATTAAATATATTGATATAAAATTTATTTTTGGAGTAATTGGCTCCCCCTAGGAAGGGGGTAAATTTTACCAAGTTTTAGCTTCACGAGGACTATAGATAGTCAGTCGCCTTTCAACTGGCATCGACCACATTTACATACCTTCCGGCTAACGGACTATTAGTTGAACGGACTATTAGTTGTTCATCAACCACGTTTGATTCTATTCTTATGGGATTTTATGATAAATATGTGTTAACCGCCATCGTTCTATTAATCGAATCCTAACTTTGACACAAGCCTGAGCCCAGTGCTGGATTACCCATTAGGCCAGACTAGGCCATGGCTTAGGGCCCCCGACGAGCTGGGGCCCCCACGAAAGTTAGATGTCAAATTGTACAAGAGCCTATAGCCGCTCGATATTTTAGTCTTTCAGTCGATTCAACTCCAGATATCGCTCACGTTAATCAACTCAGTATAGTTGTCCGATATGTTGCTAAGAATGGAAAGCCTGTTGAAAGATTTTTAACATTTTTAAACTTTGATGGTCATAGAGTTGTTGAGATAGCTAAACATGTTTTAGAATTTCTTGATTTTAAATACTGCAGGGTCAATCTTATGATTGTTCGGTGTTTACTCAGGTATTCAAGTGATTTTGTTAAATCTCAACATATGCACGATTTATTTACCGTGCGCAGCGCATTCGCTTTACCTAAGTAGTTGGAGAAACCGCAGTGAAGTGCTACTTGTTCTCAGAGAATTTATTTTCTATCGTACAATTATTGTAAACTTTTTTCTCAAGCTCGACACACGTTTTAAAGAAACCTATCGGAAACGAAAAGGTACTGGAATCGTTATCCGAAACTAGTTGGGAAGCTCATGCCAACGCCACTGACGCGGCTCTCAAATCTTTGAACGAAATCGTAGCAGCATTATAGGAAATTGCAAATGATTTGTCACAAAAAACACTAAGCTGAAAGTATATCAGATAAAATTTAAACCTTTGAATTCGTTTTTATGCTTGTTTTGTGGAGCATATTTTGAATAACGTTCGGGCAACGAGCAAAGGATTGCAGTCAGAAGAGATTGATCTGGACACCTGCGCGTTGATGTGCTCGTCAGTAGAAAATTTGTAAGATAGGATGAGATACAAATTCGAGGTGTTTGAAAACAAAGCCAGAACAAATTTACCTGAGACGGACTATGCCAATGTTGCATCGCGAGTTCGACGAAGAACAGGACACTCAGAAGCTCCAGAAGTTGTATTAAAAGCGCGAGACTATTTTCGTGTCAACGGTTTTCTTGTAATTATCGATACGCTCAAGATCGAAATCAACAGCCGAAGCCAAACTTACTTAGAGGTTTCGAAGAGATTTTCATTTTTGGCTGACTTTAGTTTGACAGAAAATGAGTACCGCGAAAAAACAGTTTCACGAATTTATCAAATCAAAATTTCCATCCAAACCTAAGTTCTCTCACTCTGAACTCTACGAAAGTTTGATTCGAGATAATCTTGAAACTGTTTTCCCAAACGTGGACAATGCTCTTCGCATTTTTTTAACTCTTATGATTACAAATTGTACAACAGACCGCTCTTTTTCAAAGTTGAAACGCATAAAAAACGAGCAAAGAAGTGTTATGGGTCAAGAACGATTGGACATGCTTAGTTTTATGTGCATTGAATCGGATGTTCTTCGTCAAATTGATTTTGATGATTTCATTAATGATTATAGTGATCTGAAATGTAAGAGAAAAGTTTTTTAATGATGAACATTGTATTAATATTTAAAAGAGATATCCAAAGATTATTTTATGAATTACTATACTGTAAATTATGTAAAATCAAAAAAAAAAAAAATATAATTTGTCAGAAAAAAAAAAAATATTTTGATTGTTTTATTGTGTTAACAACCTTTAAATGCTATAAATAAGCTGTTTAAATTCTATAAAGGGGCTCCAAACTTTGAATGGCCTAGGGCGCCCATTTGGCTTAATCCGGCACTGCCTGGTTCTTTGAATATAAAACCTCATCATAAATTTTGTTTTTGTTACTATTTTATATTTTCAATATTATTTAACAGAAATATCTAACGACAAGGTATTTTTTACCCAAACAACTCAAAATACTGGGAGGGGGTGTTGAAATGGTAAATATGATTTGCGAATAGTCAAACAATTCAGTGTAATATACATACATCTTACTTGTATTGTTAACTTTCGTAGTTTAAAAAATGATTGAAAATGGACCATTTTACTGTTCGGTTAATAGAACAGCAGCTGGAAACGGGTTTAAAAAGAAGATTTTTCGGAATTTAGGGAAATTGTTATAGATGCGAATAGTTCCAGAAAAACATACTTGTTCAATAAAAAAAAACTTTATCCATTTATCAAGGCTTGATATACCTTCCTTTGTGACAAGAATCTTGATATATTAATGTAATAGTTTTTCACATAATATATTGGGTTATAATCAACTTAACTGAGTTTTGATTAAAAATTAAGTTTAAGGTGTGCCGGTTCATGTGTAGAAATTTTCTTCCCACACAAAATATTTTCACATGACAATCCAAAAGTTAACCTCAACTAAACTGCACTAATTACAACTTTTGTCGCCGTTCATTAACTTTTACACAAATCGAAACAAAAATGATTCAATTAATATTGAGGAACTCCATACATCTACAATAGAGATAATAACAACATGTCACCCTCATCGAAGTAGAGGAGATCACGAACATATTGAAAATGTGTTCAATCAACAATTAAATGAATAATCAACATTATCACCAAAACAACAATGGGACAACAATGCGACGATGCGCACCCGCAGTAGAGTGAAATGAGTGATTTCCCAAAAATCGTGTGAATTTACGAAGAAGAAATTTCGACGATAAATCAAATATCGAAATAATTTCCCAGCCAAAATGCCGGCAACGCATCATCAAACATCATCAAGTGATTGTTGCGCAAAGGTAGAAACGATAGGGCACGATGTCAAACCACCACCACCACCACCAGCTCCAGCAGTCAGCACCACCCTACAACGACTGCAAAGTGTGTGGTGCTTTGACAAATTCAATATGTTTCCCACAATTGTCAAAATCTGACAATGACAACTAACATATTCTCAGCAGCAGTGAGAAAAAACAACAGAAATCTGCAAACGCCAAGAGAAGGACGACGCACTTAAGATTTTTGCTGCAACTCAGAGCCAAAAATTAAATTAAAATAAATTAAATGGCGGTACATTGAAAGTCCAGTGCTAGAGGCACACTTATGTCAAATTGTTGCTGCAAGGCAGACAGTCAGTCAGTGTACGCTGAAGTGGTTGGCTGTTGCTGGTGCATGGTGGCGGCGGCGGTGGTGGCACCAGCAGTCAACCACTTGCTGCCAGTGCGCCCGCACTCTTTTATTTTTTTTTTTCTGGCATTTTCAAAGGACAATTATGGTGCACTGCGATAGTTGCTTGATGATATTATTTACTTGACATTTCAAAATTCTAATTGCAACAACTACATACATAACATTTGAAGGGTTTCATGGGCGCAATCCACCCTTTCATATTGAGCATGTTCTGGTTCCTTGCACACCCTCATGTTACGCTTGTGGCACTCGTTTTGTCACATCAGTTAAGGACATTTGACGTATGTTTTGTCGCAGATCGTCGTGGACGAATCTTCTTCATTGGGTTAATGTTAATGTAGGGCACGTGACCCACACTCTGTGTGTGCGTCATGGTGCCGTACCACGTTAACACCGACTGACGTTACTTTCGGCCACCACCAGCGCTTTTCAACCTAACATTCATGTTAAGGATGACAGACTCATGGAATTAATGAGGCTGACTTTGGCATCCTTTGTATGGATGGACTTATGTTGGACTCGTGCATGGTGCACGTTTGTTTTCCGGTTTGACTTAAGGCGGTTTATTAAGTTGGTGCACTATCGTATATGAAATCGGAGTGAAATATACAGGCGTTATGCTAATGTAGAATGCATGGGTATGGCACAGAAAGGGGTGGCTTTTGTATCACTTCTAGGTGCGGCTCAAAGTGCACAAGTATAGTTTACTAGAATGGTATTTGTGGCTTTGTACGGTTAAGACAAATTACTAGCAAAGTTATCATCCTCTTCCATCTGAGAAATATACAATAAATAATAAAAATTTTGCTTATTATTTTGAAGAAAATCTAATGTGTGCTTTTGGAAACATTCCCATTTTTATCATATACTCCTACACATTTTTATTATTTGGGAAGATATATTTATCTTTACTTCAAACTTCGTGAAATTATGTTGAGAAATTGCTCGTTTTTTTACTGTATTAAACCAGTTTCTGTTCGAAACACATTTTCGAAAATTTTGAGAAAGTCATTAAGATTTTACAAACTATATACATGGTTGTGAAAACCCCTACTTGATTTCAGGTTACATTAGGGAAAAGGCTATTGTATTTCACTGAATCTGTAATGATCCAGAAACTGAAGGCCAATTCAAGCAAGTTGGATTTTACTCAAAATTTCTTCAACAACATTTTTTTAAATCATGAACTACGTCAGAGACTGTTCTCATTGATATCGCTTTATTGCAATAATATCTAGTATTGCATTCCTTCAGAAGAAACAATACTTCGATTTTGAAAACTCTAGTGTCCTGTTATTTATTTTCATTCGGCAGTCGGTAATAAGCAGGGTTCTTATCAGCTCTTAGAAACAGACATTAGCTGCTAGCGAAGCTTTTTTATACCCTCCACCCAGGGTATACTTACTCACTTTATCCTTCCGTTTGTAACGTAGAAAAGGAGGCGTAGCATGTATGGTAATGAATATATAATTCTTCATCAGCGTCACCTCCTGAGTCGATATAGCCATGTCCGTCTGGCAGGCTGGCTGGCTAGCTGACTGTGGAAATACATTTTTTGGGAAAACTGGGGAAAATAATTTAATTAAATTTGGTACATTGCCTTCGTCGTCAAAGTTAACTCGTGTGATTGAAAATGATCAAAATCGGACACGCCATCCGCTCGAACAAAAAAAAAAAAATATATTCAAAATGCAACTTTAGGAGTATTTTTCACGACAATGCAACCAAAATACACATAAATACTACGAATTGTAAGCGCAAGCTCTGAGCAAACACTGGTCCGAACTGGGTGAAATCAAGCGAGAGGCCGTGGCACCTTCCATGCAAGCAAAAGCTTCAAAACGCTATACTGAAAACGTTTTTTGAGACAATCCAACCAAATTTCACTCAGACACTAAGAACTATAAATGCAAGCTCTGAGCAAAAACTGGGTAAACTCGGACAAGAGGGCGTGGCACCTTGAGTATCAACAAAATTTTCAAGATTCTGGAGTGTAGGGTATTTAATGTTACACCCTTACTAGTTTATTTTTAAGTCCAGCAACCAGCGTTTACTTAAATTTTTAATTTACGAATAAATTCTTTGTAAGCCAGTCTCATATTTTTTGGAGATATTGACCGTTTAAGGGGGGAAATTTAAAATAAAAACTACACAAAAAAAAAAAAAACTTCCATATTATGGACAATTTTTCAGTTTTGAAACTGGTTTTGGGTCCATAGAATCTCCCCTAAAACTAATCAAATTTTGCATGGTGCTTACAAACATCAAAACCAAATTCGAATCGTCTTTGATTTTTCTATACAAATCTTGTTTTGACAATATTTCAAAAACTGTAGAACATTTGGAGGAATAAGTCCATATAACAAGTTTAATACATTTAATTTTAAAATAATTTTTTTCATATTTATTACATAAGAAACGAAGCTTTTGGTGCCCGGGAATCCAAAGTCCGAGAATCTTTTTTCCATTCATATATGAACATGTATATTATATATAATTTGTACATTATATAAAATTTATTCTAATGCGGACGTTTTTTTTTTAAATCCAAAATTAGGTTTTTTGGTCGAATTGGCACGATTTTTCTGATCAAGTATGTATTTGGCAAGACTGAAGTATACATCAAAACAGTAATTTTTTCACTTTTGAGTGAGATCCTGACATGGTTAAATAAAACCAAGCTCAGATTCGTATTTAGAAGTTCATCGTAAACGACTATAAAACCGAAGAAAAATAACTGTGGTTGGACTAGATCGGGGTAAGTAATAAAAAAATGGAATTGTTTTACGTATTATTTTAAAAAAGTTTTTTGTGACTTTTTAGTTCTTTAACTTCAAAGTAGTTTGGCATATACCGAATTACATTTTTGTCGTATGGGCAGGCCTAACGAGAATGGGGGGTAAGGGGGTATTCCCCCAGGCCCGGAGTTTTTTAGATGGCCCTTGAAAAAAGTCCGGGCCCACAAAATTATTTTTTTTTTTTTTTTAAACGAGAAAAAACAATGATTATACATTGTCTGCTCACTTAAGCTTTTTGGAGAAATCTAATAAGTTTTGTTATTTCCATATTTTTATTTAAGAATAGAATTTTTTCCATGTTCGTGCTCCTAAACCATAGGTGCCCTTCTAGAGTAAAATTAAAAAAATTTGCCACTCGCATAAAAAGTCGTGGCCCCCATGTAAAATTGATAAAAAAGAAAACATAACTTTTTTATAATTATTGAAAACAACAACAAACAAGGATTTTTGAATTTACAGTTACTTGTGCGAGTGTTTTTTTTTTTGCGAATCTAAAAATACTGTCAGTTAGTAAATTGATAACATTTGGCTTTGCCATTGTGTCCTTTTTTTCGAAAATCTAGAAAACCTTGCGAAGTTTCGTTTTGTTGCAACAACAAAACACATAGTCTTGTGCGGACGAAAAAACAACAACAAGATTTTCGCATTTGTTGTTGCTGGTGGCCGCTCGCAATCCTTCAAAATTTCCTATTTACTGTTACTTGTAATTGCGATTTTCATTTTCAATTTTGCTGCGGCACTTGAGATCAAGTAATTTTGAAATAATGGCACTTGGCGATGACACGCGTGGACGCCTATGTCCTAAACCTTCGTTTGATTTACGGGTTCTCACTGGCCTCTAAATTAAGGGCTTTTGTAGTTAGGTTCGGTCTCACATGAAAATCGATTTCAAAGCCCGAGCCCATCCGCTGGTAATGAATAAAACTTGAGCCAACACCCATCTTTAATCTCAACTATAAAAAAATACAACTTATAAAATTAATATCCCTTTACACTCCACATAACTTAAAAACTTAAAGGTACCGAATCATGCCTTACGGAAAATATTATTTGTTGAAAGGAAAATTATACAAGACCAATTTATGGCTCAAAAATCAGTACTTTGAGACCAGATCCTCACCTTAAAAATTGTATGTATGTATTCTCCTTTAACTCCTAGGAGGAGCATAGGGCCAATATGAAATCTGTTCATTCGCTGTGTGGTTTCCGGAGAGTGTGACCAATCCATCCCCATTTGCGCAGCTTGATCTCGTTTGCTATAGCCTTCTGTTTGCATTTTTGATGTAGCTCGGCATTTGATATAGTATTAGTATTTTTAATTAACTATTTCATTTTAATTAATTAGCATTTAATTTCCTACAGCATAAAACTAATTTCTAGTCCTGAAAATTTAATTCAAAATTACTATTTTTGTTCCAAAACAGCAATAAGTTTAATGTTTGGACCGAATTCTCCTAAGAATATAATGTTGGTTAGTTCATTGATATGACCAAAGCTTTTGATTTGGTCAACCATTGCATCCTGTTGGATAAGCTGTATAAAGCTGGTTTCAGAGGAAATACTTATGATTGGTTTAAGTCCTATCTGACAGGTAGAGTTCAATAAGTCAAAATTGATGGTATTTTTAGTGACGAGCTGGAAATTAACGTAGGTGTACCTCAAGGTTCTGTCCTAGGCCCGTTGTTATTTTTAATATACGTTGACTCGATTTTTAAGCAAAATTTTAGTAGTTCTGTCACAGCTTTTGCGGATGATATGACGTTTACATATTCAAATAAGACCATCTTTGATTCATTAGCAAAATTGCAACATGACCTTCATATTTTAAGACAATGGTTTACTAAACATGAACTGATTGTAAGTGAAAAAACAAAGCTTAGCTTTTCTCAAAGAACTCAGAGCCCTTTGACTGCAACGTTGTTTTCCATTCCAATTTCTGTAAGAAACTTAGCTTAGAGCCGCATTCAAGTGGTAAAATCAACTTCATTAGTAATGAAATTTGTAGTTCTGGTTTCTTTAAAATCGAAGTTGTTGAGGAGTTTAAGTACCTAGGTGTTCTTATAGATAAAAAAATAAATTGGAAAGCACATGTAACCAACTTGAAAAAATATGTCATGTCGGTAATTCGCAAATTATATTTACTACTCAAAGAATACTGTTCAAAAAAGCTACTTACAATGGTTTATCATGGATTAGTTAGTTCGAAGCTTCAATATGGCCTAGCGAGTTGGGGAGGAACATTTTACAGTACTCTCGAACCTTTAATGATAGCACAAAAACATGTTATTAGAATAATTCTAAACAAGAGCAGAATGGAAAGTAGCTGGCCTTTATTTTGTCATCTGCGCATTTTGCCGTTGAAACATTCATATGTCTACAAAGTTCTCAAGATATTTTTCATGCGAAGTGGTTATAGCCAAAATTTGCGAAACTCTAATGTATACGAATTAAGAGTGAATAATATGCAATTCGTTAATGTTCCAGCTTCAAATAAAACTCAATTTTATAACTTTTTTACTGTTTCGGCTCCAAATTTTTTTAATAATTTGCCACTTGAGATCAGAACTTTGAGAAACTATAACATCTTCCTTAAAAAAGTAAAATTTTGGCTTTTTACAAAAGATATCTCTATGATCAAAGCTATGTAATTGCGATCAAAATTTTTGTTGTTTTTATATCATAAAAAAAAAAAAATGCATTTTTCAAATTCAAACTATTTTTTAAGTGTGTAACTATTTTTACTTGTTCCTATTTTTTATTAGAAAAGAAAACAAATTTATAAATTTAAATTTATTTTTACCTTTTCCTCCACAACAATTTAAACAATTTAATTTATAAAAATGTACGAATCTAAGTCATTCATCACTAGTCATCAGTTGGCTAAAGAATGACTTATTATCTAAATTACATACTATATATATTACCTTAGCTAATTGATAAGTATTGGAATTTTGTATTATGTAATAAGATAAGAAAAATAAAATTCAATTCAATTCAATTCAATTATTCTCTACAAAGGTTGATTTAATGACATCTCCGAAAAAAACCAATAGTCTCGAAGTAAAGGGGCAGTTAAAATGATTTGCCTCTTTTAGTATATTTTCAAGCATTGTTCGAAGACTGGCCGAAATCTTAGTTTTTGACTTTTGTTTTATGAATATGGGCGGGAAGCAAACAAAATCATGACTGCACATTTCATATATCTCTTGGGCATACTGTGGGTTAGTATCGGGGCGGGAAGCAAACAAAATTTTACTTTGCACATTTCATATATCTCTTGGGCATCCTGTGGGTAAGTATCGAATAAAAAAAAACTAGTAGTGGAGGGGGCCCGGTATATAATTAACCCCGGGCCCGGATTTTCTCTCCACGCCCCTGCATATGGGTCATGTCACGGTGAAGACATTATCATTAGCTCAGGACTTTTGTATCGTTGCACTACAATCGTAAACCTGTGTCATATCTAGAAAACTTCAGAAAGTACTGAACTATACCATTTAAAAGCTATAGTTGTCCTTTTTTAGATACAAAATTAGATCATCATGAAATTCTGTATAATCGCCGAACTTAGCTCCCTCCCTCCCCCCCCCATAGGCAAATCGTTTTATGTTTGGCCAGGCCAAAGGTTCTTCGCTTTACGTATGCCATCTCGAACAAGTTGAATTTAGTAGCGACCAAATAGATCACATGTCCTAAACTGTCTTAGTTAAATTCATATTATTCAGCACTTTCCAGTAATTTTTTGAAACATTTCTTGGTGCTAACCAAACTAACACAGTGCATTGCATCGCGTGAAGCTTGATTTGTCTATGCTCTAAGGAAAACTATAACAAGTTTCCAGAAATATTCCGTAAAAAGTGCTTATCTATTTTATAAAGTAGTAAAAGGCACGATTAACTTTTTCTGAAAACCCATTAAAAATTATACTACAACTTTACAGGAAATAGGCTATCTCGAAACAGAATAAAATACAATTTTCTCAATAGAAATTAAAAATCCAATGAACATTGTTACAAAATAGAAGAAAATAACCCTTTTCCTGTTTACCTTTCATTTGATTTTCATAATAAGTCAAGGTGTGCGAACAAGTTTTTGAATCGGATATTTACATATACTCATAGTGTGCCGATCATAGTAGTGCGCATGTGCACATTTCACAACATAAAAGTATGACGTTTAAGCAAATATGTATACACAAATACAAATAAAGAGAATTAAATCCGCAAATGTAAAGGAAGAAGAAGAATCAGAAGATATAGTATGCTTTTGATAATGAATTCAATTGTGATTATTTTGTTCAGAACACTTGAGTCACTGCGTAACGTACGAACGAACTCGCTACGATCGTGCGAAAGGGTAACAATAAACGACATAAATGGAACCCCTTCTTTGCATGTGATGAGAGCACCTTTTGCTGCGCTATAGACAACCATAAACAACACATTTCCAGTGTTTGCGTTCAAGGTGTGCACACCTTACTTTAATCCAAAAACCTTGCATTATGGAAATCATAACGAAGTTTCTTTTGCCGAAAGCACCAAGTGTTCACAGTCGTGATAACAGACAGACAGACAGACAGAACAGAAATACATCGGAGTAGGTACCTAATAAAAATTATGGCAGCCACTGAGGAAGTACATCACATAGGGGACACTTTTGAACTTGTTTCTCTTTCAGAAAATGTCGCATGTGTCACACCCGTAAAAGGTAATCGGACACAAACTATTGAGAGCATAATAATTGTTTGTCTTTATAGAGTTTTTTCATATGTTATTTACGCGTTTGTTATTGAAATTGAAATTTGCATTTCCTTTCAAAGGGGGGATATGCTATATCTTGTGGAAGCGGCGCATTTAATGCTCGTCAAACCGGATGAGATTTTATTTTTTCACTGGTTTCTATTTACAAAAAGGAAAAATTCAAAAAAAAAAAAAAAAAACATTTACAATTAAATGCCAATGTCATTGGAATTATGCTAATTGTGTCTCTTCCGTCGAGAAAATTAGGGGTTACCCTGTATGCCAGGTAATGTAAATTAAGGCAATGAACTTGATTTTACCACCAACAAATAGTTCTTTCTCACAATCAATGAAAAAAATTGTTTTACTTTCGATTTTTTTTTATGCCACTTTGACACGCCACACAATTAAAAATTTTACTGTGGTATCCGATCAAATGATGAGAACCTTTCTTGAGCCTTTTAATTAATTCAATGTCATATTTTTTATAAAGTAGAGTCCTAAATATTTATATTATCAAAATATTCTTTGTTTATCCATACCACTGATGAGTTTATGCTTCCTTTAGTGACTTGAAATGTTAATGTGCACCACTTCCGCTACGAGTAATGGAAAACTTCCAATGGAACTTTTGCTTCAGTTTCAGTTATAAAAAATAATATATTTGAGAACAAATAATAGATATAGGCAAGTCAAGTTAGATTTGAGTCTTGCACTAATTTCAAAGTTCATAAAACCTATCTCAACCGATAGAAAATTTCACCCTGAACAACAAATCAAAATAAGTCCTCCAAATTTTTCCGGCAAATTATGTAAATTGGGCTTTCCTCCGTGATAATAGTACGAGTTAAAATATGTTGATGTTTCCGATTTAAGTTATATTTGATTATGTTATACCCATATATGCCCTCAACCCAGATACATAATACCTTTAAGATGGTCGAGTTAGAGGACTTTAAAAATTTGACTAATCGGCTGGAATGCAGTGAATTGAATCAAATTTTTAAAACTCTAACTCGTGAACCAGACTTTATACTGTAAAAATATTTTGTGTCTGGATCGAGTACATACAATATAAGATAATCAAATATTACTAAAATTAGAAATATCAAAATTTTTTACTTGGTACCTAATGGAGAAACCCAAATTTACATAAATTCCCGGAAAAATTGGGAGGCCCCATTTTGATATGTTCTTCAGAGCAAAATTCTCTATCGATTGGTATAGGCTGTATGAAGTTTGGAATTAGTACAAGACTCACATATACAACTAGCATCTAAATTGACTGGTCTAATATAAAAAAATCGGAAATTAATGTTCTGTAAAATAATGTCAAAATGAATTCTATCCATCGCGATGACTTTGACTCCTTCAAAAACTTTTCCGATCCTTGGAAATCCTTTTCAACTACCTTTTTCAGTTAACATTTTGTCTGCCAAGATTTTAATTTCATTGTGCATTTCAATCATCACCAGTTTACAAGAACAACCTTTTGTAGTTTGTTCATTAGCTAATCGGTAACAAACCACGACTCCCGCCGTTAAAATAAAAACAATTTTAGATCCTATTTAACGGAGTTTAGATCCTTTGAAACGGAATTTTATTTTGAGAACCACACGGCGCTGTCCTGAGAATTTAAATAACGATAACAACACCCCTCTGGGGTTATTTTATATTATGAAAGCCTATTAAATTCTGCATATTTTGGTGAATTTTAAAAAAAATCGTTAGAGCGCTTTTTGAAAAAAAGCCGAAAAACCGTTAAAATTGAAATGAAAAAAAAGTTTTGAGTTGACACACAAAAATTAAATTTTTATCAATATTTTAATAAATAATGATTACAATGTGTATATATTATAAAAGCATATTATATTCTAAAAAATATAGGACTAAGTAGAAAAAAATCGATGGACCGGTTTTCGAAAAACTGGCAAAAAACCGTTAAAATTTCAATGAAAATCAATATTTTTAGTCGACATATGAAAATTAGTTTTGCTGATTATTGTAACATATAATGAAAATTATAAATATACACACATATTATATATATATCATGTATGTTTTCTATAGAATAAAATGTTTACGTTCCTTAACAAAAAAATACTGAAAAAAATGATTACAAAAATACACATAATTCAATGAAAACAGATTTTTTTATCGTTGTCCTTAATTTTTATGGTTTTCATTGAATAACTCCTAAACGGTAAATTGTATGTGTACATACATTGCTTATTATTTATAGAGCATACAATTCCCTATAACCTGATGGTTTTGTTTTTTTCGTGCAACTCATCGTTCATAAGTTATGGCACATTAAAAATCAACATGTGGCTATGCACACTTATATACCGCATGCATGCATTTCTTAGCTTTGACACTTTTTTTATTAGAATATCTCCTAAACTGTAAGTCGTACGAAAACCACTCTGAGGTCTTTTCCATAGAAAATTTTAAGGACTACAAAATTGTTTACACCTATTTTTCTGAAAAGGTAACCGTTAGTGTGATATTTGGAAAAAACTGATTTTTTCGACCTTTGACCTTGAATAACTTTTTATGCGTAGAAGATTTCAGTATGATTTTTTCATACTTTATTTTTCATGCATAAATAATGAGTATTCTTGTGACAAAATTTCACTTCGAACTATTTTGCAGCAAAATCCGAATTTTGTCGGGCTAACTCCAATTTTAACAATATTTTTTTAACTAAATAATTTTTGTAATCATTTTTTTCAGTGTTTTTTTGTTAAGGAACGTAAACATTTTATTCTATAGAAAACATACATGATATATATATATAATATGTGTGTATATTTATAATTTTCATTATATGTTACAATAATCAGCAAAACTAATTTTCATATGTCGACTAAAAATATTGATTTTCATTGAAATTTTAACGGTTTTTTGCCAGTTTTTCGAAAACCGGTCCATCGATTTTTTTCTACTTAGTCTTATATTTTTTAGAATATAATATGCTTTTATAAAATATACACATTGTAATCATTATTTATTAAAATATTGATAAAAATTTAATTTTTGTGTGTCAACTCAAAACTTTTTTTTCATTTCAATTTTAACGGTTTTTTGGCTTTTTTTCAAAAAGCGCTCTAACGATTTTTTTTAAAATTCACCAAAATATGCAGAATTTAATAGGCTTTCATAATATAAAATAACCCCAGAGGGGTGTTGTTATCGTTATTTAAATTCTCAGGACAGCGCCGTGACCAAGATAATCTTAGCAGAAATTTTTCAGCGTATTAGTAAACATTTTCAGTGGAAACTGAATCTTTTTTGGGATGGTATTTTAATAAATTTGACTATACCCAATTTTGTTTTTTGTTCAGTCCGATACCGATTTTTTCAACCTATTGGCCAGTCACAAAATTTTTGGGATTTTCATGTTCTCGAATTAAAAAAACTAATTAGGGTGTTACCTTTGGCATGGACAAACATCAAATACTCTACACTGCAGTATTTTGAAAATTTTGCTTGTACGAAAGGTGCCTTGACCGCTGGGCCGAATTCACAAAAGTTTAGCTCAGATTTGAACTTACTCAGTGTCTGAGTAAAATATGTTTGGATTACCTCAAAAAAAATTTTTCAGTAAAACATTTTACACCTTTTGCTTTTATGGGAGGTGCCACGCCCTCATGCTCGAGTGTGTATAGATTTTGCTCAGAGCTTGCATTTACTGTTCCTAGTTTCTGTGTGAAATTTAGTTGGATTATCTTGAAAAACGCTTTCAGCATAACATGCTGAAACTTTTGCTTATATGGGGATGCCACGCCATCTTGTTCGGGTCCGTCTAGTTTTTTGCTAAGAGCTTGCGCTTATCGTCCCTAGTATTTATGTGTATGTTGATTGCATCGTCATTCAAAATATTCCTAAAGTTGCATTTTGAATATATTTTTTGTATGAGCGGTAGGCGAGTCCGTCGACCGATTTCTCACATTTTCAATAAGACAAGCTAACTTTGACGACGGAGGTAGTGTATTAAATTTCAGCGAGTAATCTTGCTTTCAAAAAATATTAAAATGATTTCAACGGACAGGCAGACATCCAGACTGACAGATGGAGATGACGCTGATCAGGAATATGTATGGGTATTTCCACAGTAAGGTAAGCCGTGAACCAAAAATTTAAATTATCATATCTCTCTATTTAGTGTACGTATATATGGATAAAATTTGGTACATAAATATGTATGTAAAAAGCACCAAGACAAATAATGTGTACTTTGAAAAATGGGGGTATCACGCCCCTACAAAAATCACTTCATCATATCTTTGAAAATATTTATTGCAAATGAATGAGAATTGATACATGTGTACAGAGCGCCAGGAGTGCCAGGCAGTGCCACGCCCCTAAAAAAAAATTCAAAATTTATGGGATTTGGTGCACATGTAAAATGGATGACATCCTTTGGAAAAATTGTTGGTGCCACGTCAACTTCATAATATAAGGTGAACCAACATACACTTGGAAATCCTGGTTTTTTGAAAGATTTTCGATCAAAAATTTGTATGGTGGAATAAAATGTCCTGTGCATCACGTCCCTTGTGACCTTGATTAAAGTTAAATAAAAAAAGTATAAATCATTTTTGGGTGTAATCAAAACAATTTTTAAGAGACATCAATCTACAGCATTCTAAAATTAGCCACATTGAAATATTGCCTCAGGTTTCCCTGAAATTGTTGGCCACGAAAACCCTTTCTGTTTTTGACCCGTGTGACCGCCTTGGTTTTTGAAAACAAAAAATTGCCCTAAATCAAACTTAGCAACAATGATAAGGCTAATTAAGAGCTAAAAGCTAACCCTATTGTCAAAATACAATAAAAATCCGTTTTATTTTGACTTTTTTTCTTCTTCAAATTTGTTCGACGATCACTTGCGACACCATGGAAATGCCCATATACTTTTCTTTTGCCTGCCACGACTCTTTTTCTGCTTCACAAAGGGATGGACAAAATGAACATACCCTGGGTGTAGGGTATAATGACTACTCCTTACATCCGATCGTGAATATGTAATGATTAAAAGGGAATATGTGACAAAACTTAAGGGGGGCTTCTCATGTAAAATTTTCAAAAAATCGATTTTTTTTTTTCATAGGTTGATAGAATAACGTCTTGGGAGTATATTCCCAAAGTTTCATGGCTCAACTCTAAATATTATGGAAAATATGATTGATTGAACCAGCGAGCTCATGTAAAATTTTCAAAAAATCGATTTTTTTTAAAACTTTAAATCGTTTTTTCTCAAAACTATGGTTTTAAAATCGCGGTACACGATTGCGAAAAAACTACTTAACCGATTTTTGATTTCTAAAAAGTGTTTTGCAGATTATAAATTGAACGAGTGCATGAATGTCTGAAATTGTGGAAAAAAAAGTTATTTTATACACTTTTTAGCCCCATTTAGTGAAAAAAAATGACGAAAAAATAGCACTTTTTTTTCAAGACGTGATTTCAATGTTGTAGAATCGAATTTTTTGGAGTTGCAGACATTCATGCACTCAGGGGAACCCTGCTGAGTAATAAAAAAATTTTGTTTTATGTTTCAGATAAAAACTTTGGGCTCCACAATGTACCGCGATAAATCCGACTTATTAAATGTCGCCACACGCGACATTTAATAAGTCCGCCATTTGTCATTTTAGTTTTTGAAAAAATGCTTTTTTTATAGTTCAAACATGTTCTTAAATATATGCAAAAAATTATTTTTGTGTGTTTTTATTTTCCGAGTGAAAAACAATCCCGAAAAACAACTACTTTTTGACGTGTTACATGAGAAGCCCCCCTTAATCTTGTAGGAAATTAAAAAAAAACATTACATAAGTTTGGTAAATCTCATGCTATTGCAATTTTAGTGATTAGGGTTAACTAATATTGATATCAAGCAGTAATCTGCGTACTTGAAAAAAAGATAGACCAACTAGCGCCAAAAAAATTAAATAAAATTATTTCAAAGAGATTGGAATTATTTGTAATTTCATTTGCATTTTAAATCAGAGGTCGAACTTTTAAATATAACTTCGTTTCACAAATGAAGCGAAACGCGCCAAGTGTACCGGTGACTAAAAGTGACTAAAAACGCCAACTTCAACACCCTGTATTTTAACAACAAATGGACTAAATCCTGCCGGATTATTGTTCTTCCAGAACTACCATATTGCCAAATTTGAGCGAAATCGGAAAAAAAAAATTTTCAGCTGGTACACTTAGCGTGTTGTGCTTCATATCGTCACTCTTAGGCCAGATTCACGAAAGTGCAAATTTTCCAGTTTTGCGCTAATGTGGTTTTCTTGTACAAAATGGTTCAATAAAGTTATGCCAGAAGTATGAAAGCTATATCTGAAGTGGTTTAACAGCAAATGCAAAGTTAATTACACGAAAAAGCAAAATTTACATATAATTTTCATATATAAAAAAATTTCAAATAGCAATTTCTCAAATTCAAAAATTTTCACATTCGTGAATCTGGCCTAAGAGTGACGATATATAAAATGTCTTTAGTAACTTCTCATCGGAAAAACTCTCACAAATCAAAATTATTTTCTAATAAGAAAGTTGTAATTTTTCCCCCATCTCAGAAAAAAAAAGTCCATCTCAAGTGCTATGTAAATTTTAATCATTAGCAGATGTGTTATCGTGTAAAATTACGCACGTGATTTTATTTTCTCATCCTAAACAGACAGTAGCAACTCCAATAATTTTTGTCTTTAATTTGACTGATTTGTTGTCATATCGCATATCAAAAATACAAACGTAAGAGACTAACAAGTTACAATAAAAAAATGCTCCCAATTTTCCCAGCACATGGAGTATATAGCACTTTCATCAATGAGGCATCAAATGTCTGAAACACTTACTTTACGGCAAGTCTCACTCCCATACTCGTACAGTATGGTGCAACACATTTGTTTCTATTTTTACTTTCAATTAGTTTTTATTACTTCCATATCTTCGGTTTTTTTTTTTTTTTTGAAAAAGTACCTACCTTCAAGTTCTTTTTCCTAAGACCAATTGTTGGCATCACATCACAACATTTCTCCGTATTGATTTGTATCATCGTGATTGTCGGTGTCATTTTTTCATCTATGCCTTGAAGTGAATCCCTCAGAATGTTAAGAATCATCAGAATAATTAGAGTCTTATTAAATGTCAGCTCAAATTAAATGTCAAAGTTATCACATAAAGTTTTAAGGATTTATTTTTGTTTTTTTATGTCTGGGAAAATTTTTGTGTGGGAACTTTTATTTTGGGTAAGGTAGGTATGGTATTCTTTTTGTTAAAGAAAACTTTTGGATATTGTCAATTTTCATATTAGTGCACGGCATTAAATGATAAAGCAAATCTTTAAATGTAGAAAATAATTACGAAACTAAATTCCTGGTTAAGGGGGTTGTATAGGATGTGGTGTCCCCACGTGATCTAGAATCGCGGATTGCATTTGGATAGTAACCATTGAATAGGCCATACTGTCAGAAAATATGTTTTTTTGGAATACGCTGGGAGTCAGGTGTGAAAAAGACCCAATACATTCGTGGCGCCAAATGATGGAAACTGAAATGTCAATATTCGAATCAAAATAGCCTTCGTAAAACTTTTCCATTAAGCATATTGACTAGCTACTGCCTTCAGTTCTCGTCGATATTTTCCTGTTCCCCTTATTCCTTGCTTGAGCGATTGTGGAAAAATAATATAATTACTTTATAACGTGGGGGCAGACAATATTTTAGACTGGGCCTCTGATGGTTCAACACACTCAAGCCCCCATGATATATTTCATGATAGCTCTATCAGTGTTTTTCTCACGGGTCCTTCAAAATGCTAAAAACACTACCAAATCTTCAAAGATTCCAATCTTAAATCAAGACTTGCGACTTCTGGTTTCTCTTTGTTGAATTCTCTAACACAATAAAATCCCTCTATTACAATATTCCAAAGGATTAATCAAAAAAGCAGCATCAATTTCTCTACAGCAGGTGAAAGGAAATATAATACGCTTCATCATTAAATCTGGACCCGCTGCCCGACATGTGCCAGTTTCGTATGACAAAAAACATTACAAGCAATAACAATTATCATAACGACAGAACAACAACAATTTCAACAATAAATGAGGCACCACAACAGATGAAAGTATCAAATTCCATAGCGTACTAAGGATATCGAAATGGCCACCGGTCGTTGTTGTCGGTCATTCGAATGTGAAACGGACAGTCAGTCAATCACTCCTTTTGTATTTGCCATAGAGAATAAACGGACAATAATTGAATAAGGACACACATGTCCTTTTGGCGCAGCCGTGACCTAAGATCGTTAGGTCAAATGCGGGGGTCGAACAACAAAAACAACAATAGTTCAGTCGAGCGAAGACAAAACGCATAAAACAAATAAACAGAACAAAACGGAAAAAGTAAAAGAGAAAACAAATGAAATGAAACGTCATCGCCGCATACAACGGTCAACGTTTTCTATGGCAAGAACTCTCCTCAAAGCGTAGCGATGATGATGAACCATAGTGTACTGCTGCTTCTGCTGACAAAGACGAGCACTGGACAGCTGCGTCATCTCCAGCAGTGTAAACGAACCGATTTTAGGGAAACACCCCTATTAATAAAAACAGAAAACAACAATGAAAGGGAAATTAATTCAAATATTTCTTATCAGAGATGTGGAAAATTGGAGACTTTGTGGGAAACACGGTTATTCGGAGAGCAAATACATAAAAAAAATTTTGTTAGCTTTCTACTCAGACTGGTTGGTTTTCTTTTTATGGTTACTATGCACATACATATATTTTATCTGAGAAGATTCACCATATTCTTGTAATATCTCTCGAAAAGATGTAGTTGTTTTGGAGTCATATTGTATAACATCATCATATCATAGTTTCTAAGTAAATCTTGATACACTAAAGTAACTGAGTTCCAAGGGTATAGTTAAATTCTATAAATTGACTCTAGTTCGCATGAATTTTGAATTATCATTCAGTAATGTAATGATTACTAAATTCCTTTTCTTCTATAAATGATAATTCGAAAAGTACAAAAGTGAAGTTTTATGAGGAGTATGATGGCTATCTGATACCATTGACCAAAATGAATTTCGCTATTTATCGTAAGTGTGATATAATTTCAAAGCACCTGGAGACCGATCCCTGCTCGGTCAACAATCTAATCTTATTATTTTAGTTGATGATATTATTCATAGCTACTTTTTGTGATGGAATTCGTACCTTTTCACCTCCAATGTTCATGCTTTCAAAATGATAAATTAACCGATGAGAATAATAATAAGAAAATATTTGGAAAGTGTGGAATGGTATAGAAAAATATCAAAAAATTAAATAAATGGGATATGGCAGGCATCCAAAATATTTCGTCTATTGTATTGGGGCTGAAATATCATATCTTCAAAAGATCTTACCTCGGAAAGTAAAAGACCTATTGGAAAAGTTTTGATAAGGAAGAGTGTGGCTATTCAACGCCATTAATAAAAAAGGTTTTCACCTTTTCTTGTAGACACGCAGTTAAGACTGAACACAGCGTTTTCTTCAACTTCAAGCAAAGATATTTCAAAACCCTGCAGGTATAATGACAGTTTTGCTGATGAAGACGGATTCAGCGTCAAAAAGTACATAAGACTGCATATTAAAAATAAGAAGTTCATTCCATTCTTTTTTTGTGCCTGAGTTACTACTATAACTAAAATTTTTATTTTGGTAAAAAGTGGTCGTGGCAATTGTTGAACGAATCCCACTTTTCGTAATGCTTAAGATACTCATGATCCAGATCCGCATACCAAATTTCATCAAAATACGTTGAAGCATTTGCGAGAAATAGCATTTTATTTGTTTTACTTGTATGGGAGGTTCGACGCGCACCAGCGATATATTGCCCATTTTCAGGTCGTAGGTGCCTAATAAAAAGGAGACTCCCTACAGTTAAATTTACGAAGATTGCTTTTGTATTTTTTTTTTTGTAGCGTATTATATTTTTGTAGGCGGTGCCACGCCTTTCAGTGAGTTTTTCCAATAAAACGGCATATCGCATATTATTCCTTGTTTTTAAGGGTAACACCTCTTAAATTTTCATTAAAATTAATGGAGTCGTTTTCGAATAATATCGAATCAAAATTTTGAATGGTTAAAAAGTGGGCCTGGCACTTTCTCGGTATCACCCACTTTTGTTTATATAAAAGGCATTTGCCAGCAATAGCTGTGTACCAAATTCCATCAAAATATGTTGTACCATTTGCGTGAGATAACATTTAACGTGTTTTACTTGTATGGGAGATTCCACGCCCATAGGCGATATTTTCTCTACTTTCAGTTCGTAATGGTGCCTAATAGCAAGTAGACTACCTTACGTTAAATTCAGAAAGATTGCTTTAGTAGTTTTCTTTTTAAAGCGTATTATATTTCTGTGGGCGGTGCCACGCCCTTCATCGAGTTTTTCCAATATAACAGCATATCACATATTAACACTTGTTTTCAAGGGTACAATCTCTTAAATTTTCATTAAAATTGTTGGAGTCGTTTTCGAGTAATATTAAATCAAAATTTTCAACGGCTAAAAAGGGGGCGTGGTACTTCTTCGATACCGCCCACTTTTCGGTTATTATAAGGCATTAATAAGCAGTACCTACATACCAAATTTCATTAAAATATCTTGTAACATTTGCGAAAAATAGCATTTAACGTATTTGGCTTGTATGGGAGGTTCCACGCGCAATGGCAATATTTCGCCCACTTTCAGAACAGAGATGCCTTTTTGCAATTACGCACCTCACAGTTAATTTCAGAATGTTTGCTTTATTAGTTTTCTTTTTATACCGTTTTATATTTTTGTGGGCGGTGCCACGCCCTTCAACGAGTTTTCCCAATATAACGGCATATCACATATTAATCCTTGTTTGCAGAGGTAACATCTCCTAAATTTTCATCAAAATTGTTGGAGTCGTTTTCGAGTAATATTGAATCAAAATTTTCAAGGGCTGAAAAGTGGGCGTGGCACTTCTTCGATCCAGTTCACTTTTTGTCCGTTACGAGGTATTATTAACCAGTACCCGCTCACCAAATTTCATCCAAATACCTTGTATAATTTGCGAGTTATTACTAAATCAAATTTAAAATTTAAGGCTGTGCCACGCCCTCTGGTGAGCATTTACAAAGTTCAAACCTAGCTCATTCTTCATTGTAAGCTAATATCTAACACTAGTCCAAGTTTCATTAAAATCGCTGTAGCCGTTTTCGAGAAAAAATATTGGCACAGAAATAAGTACAAAGAAACAAACATAAAATTTTATCTCGTATAAGAAGAGAAGATAACGATATCTTAAAACAGAGCTTTTTACACTTTAAATCACAAGAACAAATTCCAATTCAACGAATCTTCAATTATTCTAGTAGTATTTAGTAAATCAGGATTATACAAAATAAGCTCCAAAACTCCACGACACCAAATTATTGTCGCCCTACGAAATTCATTGATCATAATCACAAAGAAAACTATCACTTCCATCTCTGTCCATCATCAGCCAACTCAACATATTAAGCTCTAATCACCAAAAATACTTTACCGATACGATGTCAGATCTTAATTACTCTGTAGAAATAGATAATGAATACATCGTCCCCGTCATGTCAAAACCATGTTCGTGGAAAAGTTTTGAGAAATAAAATAAAGAGTACTTTATGTACTTATCTTGAATAAAAATTCTCGAGAATTTTTTCCCAAACTGTCTCCAGTGCTGTCTGAGATAATATTCTTATTCATGATAGATATGCTATATCCCAACATTTGGAGAAAAAGAGCATTCATGGTTTTGGCAAAACGGGGACGATATAATTTTACTACGCACTAGAGTGGACTTTGTGATTTGTAATGAGTTTTTTCGCTACGTAACTTGATGGTACACATACCTCTTGTCACTTTGTAAGTACTATTGTTCTATTGGGGTAAATAGATCTTACCCAATTATGTATCACGTAATAAACCTTCTGAGAAAGAAAATTCTCCATTTTTTAACCGTGAGATATTTTGAGACTCTTCTGATATAGCTTTGACAAACTTTTTCCGGTTGATAATGATCCTCGAACAAGTTATTTGACTAAATATCCGCCTGATGCTTCAATACGGTCAATAATTTATTTTCAAACTATCCCAAGAGTCGAAGACTTAGGCGAGTTTCTGGATGAAGGCGAACTTTCCGGTAATACTTGAATTGTGTGATTACCTTTTAATATTTGACTTTGATCTGTGTGATTAAAAATGGTTTTAACTTTATCCAAAAATGATATATGCTTTTTAAAAATTTAATTTTAACCACGATCGCACGGGACATTTTTTTCCAGCATTCAAATTTTAAATTGAAAATCTTACATAACCAGGATTTCCCGATGTACTTTGCTTCACCTTATCTTGTGATGTTGACGTGGCATCAACCATTTTTCCAAAGGATGTTATTTGTCCCGATCAAATCTCATTAGTGATGAATTTTTGTTTTAGTGGAGTGCCATCGCCCATTTTCCCAGTGAACAAGTTTTGTTTCGGCGCTCTGTACACATTTATCAAATCTCATTGATGTGCGTTAAATATTTTCAGATATATGGTGAAGCCATTTTTCTCAGTACACATTATTTTCTTTGATGGTTTTTACATAAGTATGTACCAAATCTGATCCATGTACGTTAAATAGTTTCAAAGATATGATAATTTAATTATTTGGCTCACGGTTTACTTTTATGCGGAAACACCAATCGTTTCAAAAGGTAACCATTTTACTAAGAACCGTAACCATTTTCAACATCACTAACAACAACGAACACACACTACGCTGGGGAAACCATGATGAAGTGTGCAAATGGGTTGTTCTCCGCAGTTTTTCGGTGATTTATGGAGAAACACTTAAGTTTTAAGATGAACGGAATGTGAGCACGCACCCTTCACGCGGAAGTAAAAGCAAAGATCCGTTGAAAGAAGTAGAGAAAAAACAAAAGAAGAAAGGTGCACTTTCAAGTGTGCAACTCTTCTATTTGGTGCAATCATGGTGATTTTCTCCAACTTAATACCAGACAGAGTTAATGGTTTTCAGGCGGCAATTGGATGTTGAAAGTGTTGTAGAAAGAACCCCGTGTTGTTGTCAAATATGACGCCGAGTTTTGTTGTTTTTCTGGCGGAAGAGCAAAACGACGGCTGCTGCAACATGGGATGGATCCGATTGCATTTTACTTGTCCATGGTAGATAATGAAAGTGTTATAGGGGAGTGTGTCGTGACACAGAAATGTGTTGTTTCTAGCAATGTTTGAAGTTGTAAACATATACCTAAAGTGATGCTTATTTATCTTTCTCAAGGTGTTGGAAATGGATGTTTTGATGGAGTTTGGATATTTTTTCTTTGGTTGCTTTGAAGGAAGATATTTTTATTGGCAGTTTTGAATTGATTTCTCTTGGAGTAGCTTTTTTAGTTTTGCTTTCAAGCGAATATTCATTATATATGTATATGGTTCATTTTCTGGAAAATTGACACCTAGCCTTTTCTCAAAATTACGGCGTCGTAGAAAAACGCAACTTTTTTCACTTTGAACAATTTTGTAATATTAAAATGCTGTGAAAAATTCACACATATTCAGGCCTGATCAGTAATCCGTTTGATTTCAATTACTTTTCATTTCGAAGGTTTTTTGATGGAAACGGTGAGTCTCACAAATAAAAGTATTACGATCGTTTTTGGGGGAAATCACTTGGTTTGTAAATTGTTATCATAATTGTAAAAGAAATGGTTAGTGTTTTACAGACATTCGATCAAAACAAATTTTGGACATTTTCCCATTTTTTAAAAAATAATTCCTAAACGGCAAGTTCTAAGTATACATACATAAAGAAATCAATATTATTTGTAGAGCATATGGTTTTCCACGAAAGAGATCCCGATACTTTTTCTCGTGCAACTTATCGTTTTCATCAAAAGCTTCCAAAATGAAAAGTAATTGAAACCAAATAGATTACAAAACATGCCAGATTTTCTGAAGAATTCTAAGAATTTTATGTTTCATAATATTTTTTGTTTTCAAGTAAAAAAGTCATAAAGTATTTCTATTCCAATATCTATGCATTTTTCATTATTCTTCTTTTCGAAAAGGATCAATTTAATGGCAAATTTCATACGTTGTAAAATTATCAGAATTCTTCAAAGAATTTTTGTGAACCTTCTCTTAGACATTTTAGCTGCCAAATATTTTACATATTATAAAAAAACCTCCGAATGAATCAACAAACATTTTTCAATTAGCCCAATTATTGGTTTTGCTAAACCATTTAATATCCAAGAAGGTTATTAATCGATGAAATAAATAAACTTAACCTTGATTTCAAATCAAAGATAACAATTGCAAACTAAGAACTCACTTAAGAATGTTAATTGCCTTAGAACAATCGAAAAATAATGCAAAATTTGGGCCAAGAGTAACTTAAACGTAGTTATTACACAATCATCATACAAAGTACGTACTTCAAAGTAGTAGTACCAACCCAAAAGGAAAAACAAAAAACAGCAGCCATTAATTTGAGCAGAAAAAACAACAACGAAACTAAGAATCGACCATTTAATTATAATTCATTTAAATAGTTAATAATATTAAATGATTAAAACCAATAGATAGCAACAAATAACAATAATCACCATGAGAGATAGACAAACAGACTAAGACAGACAGACTGACTGACTTGCCAAAAGCCAAAAACCAAAATCAAATCGTACACAACAACAACAAACGTCAAAACTCAAGGAGATCAAAATTGAGAAGAAAAAAAAAATCATAATCATTTTAAATGGAAATTAAAAGCGGGTATGCAACCAAACACAAAATTGAATGGGAAAAAACATTCAAATGATAAAATATCCTGAGGGCTACTGTCTAAAAGCTTCAACTTATTGGCAACATTGAAAAATATATTTGAATTTGGCAGCAACAACAACAACAACAAAAAACCTTTATATTAAATGGAAAAAAAATTGGCCGCGAAAACTCATAAACTCTGTGCTTAAGATTTTTCCATTGCAATTTAGTTGATAACTTGTCGGATCAGTGTGATCGGTACCGCCAACGCTGCTGCTGCTGCTGTTACCGTTGCCGCCATCACCATCAGTGATACACCACCACCACTTCGATTGTTGTCGTTTTATTGCCGCCTGCATCTTTTACTTGGCGCCGAAAATCATAAATGAAAATGAAAACGTAAATATAAATTTAAAAAAAAAAAAAAATCAATATCGAAATATGATTTTCCGCAATCACACAGTGCTACGAGTGCGTTGACAACTAAACAAAATATTAGTAAGTGTGTTATATTTGGCCTTAACATACCCTACACCGCATCAACAGTTCAAAGTAATTATGTAGGTTCACATAACTTTTTTTTGTAGCTCGGAGGATTCTCATTTTCGTTGTTGAACTGTTTTAATAACACTATGCAACAAATGAGTAAAAATTTTTTCCCCAGGGAATGCCATTATTCATTCATAAAATGGGCTGCTTATTCCGAAAATCACATTATTTTTTTTTTATTTCGTGTCGTTTTCCAGATATCGGTCATATTCGGTTTTCGGACCAAAAAAAAAGACAGTTTCATTTAAATACAAATATCTCAAGAACCAATGTTTGTATTGAAACGTGCTGTATGTCATAGTAAAGGCAATTAAATTACCTACAAATGATATTCACATCACTTTTTGGTTGGTTTGTTAGTTTTGGTGAAATAAATTGATTTCTAAAAAAACATTTTTTTTTTTCGAAAAAATTAACAAAAAATCAAAATCAACTGCAGATTTATACGAGAAGAAATAACTTTTTTATAATTTTTTTTTGTTTTTGTATCATAGACTATATATTTGTGAAGAAAATAAGATACCACTTAAAAAAATCGATGGGAAAATGCAAAAGTTGTATACAATTCATTGATAAATTACTAAAATGCGTTTTTGCCTATTTTTTTCGGTTTTTTTTAGTAAACTGTCGATAATTTGAAACTTTTTGTAAAACACATGAGAAAATCAAAAGAAATTCTTAAAGTAGGCGTTAAAACAAAATACTCGTGTCTCGTCGTTTTTCTCCAGCACGTCAGATTTTTTTTTAAATCGATTGTTGAAGTTTTTTAATCCACTGTACATGATAAAAACAAAAATAACGCATTCTTGTGTTAAATCGAAGCAAATAACTAAATGATCCTTACATTTGAGGTGCATCATGTGTTCAGTAAACTTATGCAAGATATTACGAGGAATATTTTTGTAGAAAATTTTAACCCTCTAAGACCCTTACATGTGGGTCATTTTGACCCCCTCACATTTAGGTTAAAAGACCTACATGTGGGGTTCTAGAGGGTTGAAATTGTCTACAAAAATATTCCTCGTAATATCCTGCATAAGTTTACTGAACACATGATGCACCTCAAATGTAAGGATCATTTAGTTAATTGCTTCGATTTAACACAAGAATGCGTTATTTTTGTTTTTATCATGTACAGTGGATTAAAAAACTTCAACAATCGATTAAAAAAAATCTGACGTGCTGGAGAAAAACGACGAGACACGAGTATTTTGTTTTAACGCCTACTTTAAGAATTTTTTGAATTTTCTCATGTGTTTAACAAAAGGTTTCAAATTATCGACAGTTTACTAAAAAAAACCGAAAAAATAGGCAAAAACGCATTTTAGTAATTTATCAATGAATTGTATACAACTTTTGCATTTTCCCATCGATTTTTTTAAGTAGTATCTTATTTTCTTCAGAAATATATAGTCTATGATACAAAAATAAAAAAAATTATAAAAAAGTTATTTCTTCTCGTATAAATCTGCTGTTGATTTTGATTTTTTGTTAATTTTTTCGAAAAAAAAAAAAATGTTTTTTTTAGAAATCAATTTATTTCGCCGAAAGTAACAAACCAACCAAAAAGTGATTTGAATAGCATTTGTAGGTAATTTAATTATATAATATATAATATAATACATTTGAATACAAATATTAGTTCTTGAGATATTATACTAATTTTACGAACTTTAGTCATTATTTGCAAGAATCTAAAAATTCTATGCATTTTTCAACTTAGAAACCGGTATTGATTTCACAGCCAATGGCTGGACCTTACCAAACAACAACAACAACAGGAGTCATGATAAAAAAAGGAAAGAGAACAAAAATCTCACTACATGAATATAGACACTTAAGCTACCAATTATTCTGAGGGTACATAGCGCAGTCCATTGATAAATGCGCTATGTGGAGAGATTGACTCCGAGGTTCATAGTTCAATCCCGGCCTCAGACAAAAAGTTCAAAAATTTTTCAATTGTTATTTCATTTAATTTAAAATAAATTAAATAAAACATAAATTGGTCTGATGATGGTTACGTGGCGGTAACCGAAACATATGTCACCATAGCCATGCTTAGTAGTTTTTTTCTCTAATCCTAATTGTCATGATTTTCTAAGTTGAAAAATGCATAGAATTTTTAGATTCTTGCAAATAATGACTAAAGTTCGTAAAATAAGTATAATTTTTCTTATAGTCAACATAAACTATTTTAAATAGTTCTTGAGATATTTATATTTAAATGGAACTATCTTTTTTTTTTGGTCCGAAAACCGAAAATGACCGATATCTCGAAAACGACACGAAAAAAAAAAAAAAAAATAATACGATTTTCGGAATTAACAGTCCATTTTACATATGAAATGGATAGTGGCATTCACTGGGAGATTTGGCTGTTGCATAGTGTAATTATAGGACACACGCACAGTGGCAGATCGTGGCCATATATAGGTTAAATTTAAAAGTGCTATGGATTTAAAAATTGTTTACTTTAATCGTCAGATAATACTTAGGGACGAGAAAAAAACCTATAAAATTTTAAAATGTTGATTTGCTTAAGTAACACAGTGGGCTCAAAGTTGAACACTAAACAGCAAAAATGATTTATGGAATTTTTAAAATTAGCAACTGATGGATTTTAGTTAATTTGTTTAAAGGCAAATGCACTGTGACACGATTCGGGAATGCATTCTACAACGTTAAATACCCTGAAGTACTCAGAATCCGAAATGTAGTGGAGAGTTCTTTTTTTGGGGATGGATAGAACACATTTACCGGAAGTGGAGATGGGGATGTCGTGGATAGAAATCAAAAATCTGGCAATGGCTTGCATTCGATGGAAATAATACATTTCGACCTTTTGGCCCATTTTGAATAACGGAAGTTGCAATATAGTATTCGTACCATTCTTATTATGACTACATTTTTCAGAATATTAAACTTTGAAGGCACATGTGTCATAAATTCATGAGTTTTTACTGTTTAATAAGCAAAATTCGAAATAGTTCTGTGAAATTGGACCAAAAATCGGAGGTGTACCATTTTTTGCTCAGCGCCGTGTTTTTCATGCAGAATAAGTTTTGAAAACATTTTTGAGAAAAAAGTGTTCTGGAGTTTTTTAAATTTTTTTTAAAAACAAGAATTTTTTGCAAAAAAAAAGTTTTGATCAGAGATCTGGATAGTGCTCGAAGAGTTCTAAAGAAAATCTATAACATTTTTCCAAAATATTTGTACTTTTCATTCTAATCGAAAACTCAGAAAAATTTTTGGTTTTTTTCTACAATAAGTACTTACTTACTTATTCGAAATTGAAAATTTTATCGTAGAGGAGTTCTGTTTGGATTAAAATGAAAAGTACTCTTTAGAACTCCAATCAGAACTACTTACGATAAAATTTTCATTTGCGGATGCTTAGAAAAAAACTGAAAATTTTTATGATTTTTAAGATTTTCTTTAGAACTCTTCTAGCACTATTCAGATCTCTGATCAGAACTTTTTTTTTGTAAGAAATGTTTTTTGGTAAAACTTTTTTCACAAAAAAAAAAAAAATATAAAGAACTCCAGAACTCTTTCTTGAGAGCTCAAAAATGTTATCAGAAAACATGGCGCCGAGCAAAACTCCTCCGATTTTTGGTTCAATTTCACAGAGCTATTTCGAATTTTGTGAAAGGACTCCAGAACTATTCCCAACGGACCCATAACTCTAAACGATTTTCGGTTTTCAAAAATTCCGGATCCAATGAGTAATTTTGATCTTTCAAATTATTTATTATGTAAATAAAACAAAATTTCATATGAATCCAATATCAAATTGGTGCCTTTAACACTTTAGTAGCTATGATTTTTTACCATAGCAGTCTTGGTCTTTGTTTTGATATTGAGTTTTGGTCTTAAAAACTTTCTTAGTATTGCATTCAAGTATTGAAAATTTCCAAACCCTATCTTTCCAAAGCAACTGGGTTTTTAAGATGCCATATATTGACTTGAAAGGTGATTTTGCGCTGAAAGGGGTGTAATCACTTATTAACTAACAATTACCATTAACGAAAACCAGTCTTAGTCTTGATGATCATCGAAATTATATCAGCGTCTTTGCATGGGTCTCGAAAAATTACCAAGGCCAAGAGTAATTTTCCTCATCACAACTTGCATTGTCTAGAAATAACAGCAAACGCGGAAGGCACTTTGAAACTAACTGTCTCCTGTCAAATTTTCATGTAAAATTGTAAACACACCACCTTTTGATTTTTTTTAGGAATCAGCTATATCACATAATTTAAATTTAAGATCTTCTCAATCTATATAAAAAAGTAATTTTTTATCAACACACGAAATGGGTTTTTTCCATTGTTTTGAAATAAATAAAGTTGTTTCACTGAAACCAATGTAACTTTTGAAACAAATTTCAGAAATTCATTGAATTTTCACAGCAGCCTTTTGTACTAATTGTAAAAAATAAAAATTTTATTTAGTGTTTGTGGTACCATCTGAGTTTCAGACCTTGAATACTCTGTCTCCAATAGCAGAAAACTCACTTTGTACTTATAGCCCGATTCATTACCTTTCCACGAAAAGTTGTCTAAATACAAATTTATATATGTAGCCTTTTTCAATGTCGATTACGTTCACACAGAACTGAGGAAATGTTTAAAAATTTCAACAAAACTGTAATGCGTGTGTGGGTACAAGGAAAATTGGAAACCAGATGGCTATAAATTGTCATCAGGTTTCTACAATGTATACTATGTATACAAAGCTGGTTTGATGCTATCAAGGCCGAAGTAGCCGGAGCGAGAGCCATTAATACGCTAGCTTTTGTCGTTGGGGGGGTAAGTGGATACTTCGACCTACCAGGAGACCCTCACTACATAATTTTATTATAGACTCTCTTAATAAAAAACTAAATAAAACAAACTATCTCTACACTGGACCAGTATGACCATGAGTTCAAACTAAACTAAACCCCTTCATGGTCACGTATGAGATTCAGAAACTATATAAAACAAAAAGAAGTTACCAATCTTAACATCAATAAAGAAAAATAAATTTTATCTGCATACATATCTTCTGGATGTTTCTGAAGATATAACGCTCTTAACCCTCCCTACCTATGGTCTCACATTGCACAAATATTTAGGAGACCCCAAAAGCGCCCTTGTCCCTGTCCCTTACATCACAATAAGGAGAAACTATTTAATTTAGTTCAACATATTAAACATATCGTTTATTCACATAAAGAAAAATTTAAAAGGTATGCATTCATATCAAAATAGCCTAATAAAATTTACATACTAAAAAGATATGTCTTAAATTTTAGATATTAGATATTTAACAACAAGCAAAAGAATATATCTATACGATTGAGTGTTGCTTTAGTTCAAAAGCTTATTTTTTGAATTGTATAAATTCGTTCTAGCAACACAATTCAATTTATGTTTAAAGAAATACTTAAGTATTCATTTTAAATTTAAAAGTTCATGGAATATTATTCAAAAATAATAGTTAAATTGTTCATGTACGAAATAATATAAATTATCTAAGGTATTACGAAGAATACAAAAACGTAAAATATAGTGCAATTAAAACTTTGATAGAATTCTATCCACTGCAATCTATTCATTGATTCGATCTTGAATGCAAAACAAAAAAAAATATAAACAAAGAGAGAGTTAGCAACTTATGTTGCACAAACAAAAAAATGTATATACCATTAATGCATATGTACTAATTTTAGTTGATCACTCAAAAATAAGTTATCCACTATTATCCGAACTTTGAGATGACAAGCACCCACGCTCTTTTATTTACGCAAAGCTTTTATCAACATAACTTTATGTTAGCAACATCTCTCATTAAGTTATAAGTATGCGTGCATGCATTTACATTATCAACATTTCTCAATTTTACTTAAGTTTCACTTTGCACTATTTTTTTTGTTTTCTTTATCAAAATTTTTTATTCCTGACCAAATTATATGAAATTCTTTTATATATAAAAATATACTGTATAATCACTCACTTTGTACAAACTCGGCGCGTCGTCCATCGATGAAGGCCTTCATGGATTTTGAGCTGATGAGTTGCTGAAGAGCTGATTTTTTTAAATTTTAAGGGTTGCTCAAAAATTTTGTGCTTGAGCAGGATACCAATTGAGCATGTTGGTATCGTGCGAAACACTGCCACTGTATATATGGCTTAAATCATTCAACATAGGAATTGCATATTCTTAATTTTACAATTTTAAACTATTTGAATTCAAGTTTATTTTTTAGGTTGCACTATTTTAAATTTTGTACTTAGTAATTTTTGTTAACACATAAACATACGAGTATGCATACTAACAAAATTAAGTGGGTATGCAATTTCTATGCCGAAATAATTACCTTATATACTTATCCACTTAACTATTTTTAATCTTCTATGCACTTTTTCTTACACTAATTTTTTACGACAATTATTGATCTAATACAAATTTTGTTTTATTTCGCAATTCAATTATCAAATTTTCGACTTAATTTAGACTTTTCTTTTTGTTTTTTTACTATTTTTCTTTCTACGAAATTTTCGTTGAGACCAAATTTTACCGATATGTATATAAGTACCGGTAAGAAGCTGATTTTTTTCTTTTTCACTATTTTTCAATTCTTATATATATCATATGCAATTTTTTAATGATTTTCTTAGCCAAATTTTTAATACTAAACCGACACTTTTTATCAAATTTTGACTTGTTAAATTCAGTTTTTTTGCCTGCTCTATATTAAACAATTTTAACGCGATTTCAAAATCACTTCGACGCGACGTTTATGGGACTTCAACCCACGCTTTCAACACGGTTTCACCAACTAGTTTCTTTATTTCTTCTTTGGTGTTTTTGATGCTAAACAACCGATGATACCGCCGTTGTTTTCTTCGTCTCCAAGTGGAATTTTATGAGATTAAATCTCAATGCACAGGAGAACTGCTTGATAGTGCTAAAAGGGTACTTATTAAAAAGTTTTGTATGAACTTTTACCGCAGAATGTCGATGATAATCGTTCAATATAAAGCTGCCAATGGGATCTAAAGGTCTGAAATTTATTATGCAAATTAATTCTCATAAGCCGAGAAAACTACAAAGTTTTTATTTTACCTGCATTTGATAATTTGGTAGGAAAATCTCGAGTTTTAAGGAGGAATCTCGGAAACCTTTTTACAAAAATGTTTTCGCAATGAGAATTTCAAACTTTTCAATTCTCTTCTGAGCCAAGTGAGTGCACGATGTATGTGCTATATTGAGGTTAAAAACTTTTAATTTAGAAATGTCTGATACGTGTGACCAAGACAACAAAAATTACCTTAATTTTCGTTTATATTCGCAGCGCTATCCAATTGAAGACTTTAATATTTTAACATTCATTAAAACTTTGTTTCACCAACAATTTATTTGTTCTCTATAAGAAAAACTTTGCGAATTAAACTGTGACTTTAAATTTCAAGATTTTTATAAAATTTTCAGAACTATGCATATTGCATTTGAATTCTTTTATTTGGATTTTAAATTTAGCAACAATTATACAAAATTAATTTTGATTCCAAAGAACTTACTGAATTTTATGAAGCTAAATTTGGTCGTGTTACTCGTTCAGCGGCTCAAAGAGAAAGGAAGTTTAGAATTTCTTACTGAAGTAAGTTGCAGATTTCAATTTCAGAACCAGGGTTACATTTTTGCATTGGGCTTGATCAAATGCTTTCAAGCATTTAGTGCTACCAAATTGCTAACATTTTCATATTACGATTATATGAAGTTGAACATAAATTTTTAAAAATCAGAAATTATTTAGAATTTTGAGTGAACTGAAAAGTTGTTCATTACAAAACCTGATAATATCTTGTTAATTAACATAGATATTAGCCGGAAAAACAATGTTGCTACTGACGGATATCCTTGGCATGGTATGTGCCTACTGATTTGCCTTGTAAATCTTCCAGTTTGTAGTAATGACGACCTAGCTTTTCGCTAATACGAGCTTTTAAGAACACGGGACTAAATTTTGCATTGAACTGTTTCTCAAAGTTACTTTGGGCAAAGTTGCGCCGAAATACCTCTTGACCTACCACGAATGAAACTGGGCGAGATCTTAAATTATATTGTTTCTCGTTATTTTCAAATGCTTTCCTTATGTTTTTACCAATGTTTTTACGTAGAAGTGCTAGCTGATCATCCCTATTGAGCTTGCATTCGGCTTCGTCCAAGATTTTCAAATTTTTTAATAGTGCATACGTAGATCCGTGAGTGATCATATCTAGACCAAAAAGTGCGTGGTATGGTGAGCAATTAATAGATTGATGAACTGAGTTTCTGAGGGCACAGCTGATTGCAGTTAAGTTCTCGTCCCATTGTCGGTGATCATTCTTTAAATAGGCTCTTATGGATGCGATAAGTGAACGGTTAACGCGTTCTGATGCGTTTGACTGTGGGGAATGTATTGCTGTGTAAACGTGAGATATCCCAAGTTTAGTCAAAAGTACATTAAAATCGCTCGACTTGAATTGCGATCCATTGTCGCTTACAATGATCTCTGGAACACCGTATACATGGAAAATATTTTCCAAAAGAAATTTTTGAATCGCCGCTGAGCAGAATTTTTTAAGTGGGCATAGCCAATGAAATTTTGACATATGGTCAAGAACAATTAGTAAACCAATGTGGCCGTTTTTACTTCGTGGGTAAGGACCCAAAATGTCTACATATAGCCTTTGAAAAGGCCTACAAGATGGTGATTGAGCTCCCATTGGTGGTCTTAAGCACATGTTTGGTGCCTTTGTTGTTTTGCATATCTCACAATTTCTTACAAAAGTTCTTATCTTGCTTACCATTCCTGGCCAATAAAAATGTCGTCTAACCAGATCTAACGTTTTTCCTATACCTCCATGAGCTGAAACGACAGACTCATGAGCTCTTGAAATTACTTGATTTCGAAGATTTTTCGGAATCCATAATTTCCACGAATTTTGCTCTTGTTCAAGTTCGCCACTGTAATGTTCAGTTCGAAAATAGACAAATTTATCTACGATTTTTATATCGGGGTATTTTTCCTGATGAGCAACAATTCTCTGTTTAAGATCTTCATAATCAGCATCTTGAAAATGGATTGAATTTAAGTCTATCTCTGGACCTACGTCATCTAAAGCTAAAGCCTCACAATAAATACGCGACAGGGCATCAGGCACTACGTTTTCCTTTCCTTTGCGATGGCTTACAGTAAATTTATACGCTTGTAGCTTCAAAGCCCATCTCGCAAGTCGTCCGCTCAAATCTGGTTGTCGCATTAACCACACCAAACTTGAGTGATCGGTAATCACCTCAAATTCGTGCATTTCCAAATAGCAACGAAATCGCTTTATGGCCTCAATAGCCGCCAAACACTCGCGCTCTGTAACACTGTAATTTCGTTGGGCTGTGTTTAATTTCTTTGACATGTATGCAATTGGCTTTTCGGCTCCATCGTCCGAAATTTGCACAAGCACAGCGCCAATACCGAAATTACTAGCATCACAGTGCACATAAAACTTTTTCGAAAAATCAGGATTTGTGAGGACCGGTGCCGAAGTGAGTAAAGACTTAACTTTCTCGAACGCCTTTTGGGCATCACTGGTCCACACAAATTTCTGTTTCGTCGATAAAGTTTCTGTTATTGGGAAAACGACTTCGGAGAAATTCTCCACGAAACGCCTATACCAGCCTGCTAAACCTATGAAACCTCTAACCTGTTTAATGTTTTTTGGTGCAGGCCAAGATAAAATTGAATCAATTTTTTCTGGATCCGTAGCGATCCCACCATTTCCGATAAGGTATCCTAAATACTTCACTTTCGTGACACAAAATTTGCTTTTGCTCACGTTTATAGTTAAATTTGCTTTCCTGAACTGTTCAGCTATTCTGACTAAAATAGAGCGGTGTGTTTCGAAGTCTTCTGAAACGATGCAGAGGTCATCGAGGTAGCCGAAGACGCAGTGTCGTAAGTCTGGAGGAATAAGTTGATCTGTTAACCTAGACATAGTTTGAGCGGCATTACATAAGCCGAAGGGCATCACCACAAATTGATATAAGGGGCGTCCTGGTACGGTGAATGCTGTCAATGCTTTCGATTGCTCAGAAAGGCCAATTTGCCAAAAAGCATCTTTCAAGTCTATTTTTGTAATAATATTGGCTTTTGGTAATCTTGCAAATATGCCCTCGATGCTTGGCAAAGGGTAAGCGTCTTTTTTCGTTACGCTATTGACCTTTCTGGCATCTAGGCACAACCGCACTTTATTTGGCTTGACAACCAACCTCATTGGTGAGCTCCAAGGGCTCATTGATGGCTCTATTACTCCTAACTGTAACATTCTATCTACCTCTTTGAAAATAAGTTCTTCTACTGCAGGTGAAACTGGATAGAAACGTTGTTTGATGGGCTTCGCCTCACCGACATCAATTTCATGCGTTATTAAAGAAGTTCTACCTAAACCTTCAGTCTCAAAATCTGGGAATAAAGATTTTACAGTTTCAAGCTGCTGGTACTGGTTCACACTAAGTGGATATAATTTTTCTTCTTCTGAGCTATCAGTTCTTAAAGGTTCTTTTGAAATTTCACAAGATGAAATAATATTTGGAGCAAGCTTAAATTCCTTCCAGAAATCGATCCCTAATATCAAACGCTGGGATAGATTTGGTATTATAAAAAACTTCAATTTTCGTATTTCATTTTTGTATTTCACTTCTAGTTCTAAAAAACCAGAAACCTCTTGAATATTGCCATCGGCAGTCTTAACGGTGGATTTTGTTTTATGAAAATTGCTATGCTTTGAAAAGTCTTGAAGCGCTAGGTCTGACCCAATACAACTAATGTTTGCCCCAGTATCCAATAACCCATATTCTGTATAATTTAGAAACGTGACTTTAGCATAGAAACGGTTATCTTCATTATTATTGAATACTGTGGAAACTATTAATTTTTTTGTCTGACGAAGAGCTTTCCAAAACCTACGGATTCTTAAAGTCGATCTTTTAGGTTTATTTACAGGAAAATCTAAATTTGTAAAATTCTCAAAAATCTTATTTCTTATGGCTTCATATTTTTTTACCCGTTCATGGTATGGTCTAATTGGAAATAACTTTGGTTTTATTTTTGGTAAATTTTCGCGCTTTAAAATTTTAATGTTAGAATAATCAAATTGGTTAATATTTTTTGTATCGGTTACCTCGGCTTGAAGAACTGAGCTAGCCGGCAATTGGCTAAGAAAGGACTTATCATTTGAGTTTAGCGAGGTGCTGTTCGGTTGTTTTTGAACGCCCCCGCTTTCGAGTTTTCCGCTTTCTTTGCTATGCATTTTTGACATTGAGGCTTATACGTATTTGGTGCCCCGCAACCATAGCAAAAAATTCTGCGTTCATTAACACAATCTTCCCAGTGGTGGCCTTCTTCCTCACAGTTCCAGCACTTCGAGACTTGTCGTTGCAATGCAGCAATGGAATTCGAATCGGATTGATCATAAATGTCATTAATTGTAGTATCGATTTTTGAATCGACACAATCAACTTCTGAAATATTTTTTCTCTGAACATAATTATTTTGAAGATTTCGCGTCTGGTGACTTCGCTTAAATACTTCTTCAGCTAACAGATTTTCTCGTTTTTGACAAAGATTACGTAATTGACCCATGGACAAAATTTTAACATAAAGTAACTCATGCCTTATGTCTGGTCTAAGATTTTTTGTTATAATTTCTATTAAGTCTCTATCTGAAACGCGCTGAGTTAAACGATCAGTAATGGCTAATATCTCTTCATAAAACTCATCAAATGTTTCATTAATTTTCTGTTTTCTGCTTCGAATCTCTTCCATGATATCAAAATCGGTTTTGAAATCTCTAAATTGAATTCTGAGGGCATTACAAAATGAATTCCACTGAATTCCTTCAACTTGGACTTGCCTGTGGTAGCGCCAGAACCAATCCCTGGCCTTACCAATAAGCAAAACGTGTAAATTACTACACAAAGCCTGGAAATCATTACCCAAACTGGAGAATGTCAAGGAACGAATTCTGTAAAGAAAATCATCAACTCCTAAACCTTTGCTTGAACCGTCGAACTTTACATTCCAGTTCTGTATGATTGTCGTAGCCTTATCTGCACGTAAATTTGAATGGAATCTGTTCTGAATATGATCTGGATCCTGCCTCGGAACATTTCCAATATTTAAATTCAAAGGTGGATTTGAATAAGCAAAACTATTTTGATTCGAATTTGAATCATTATTCAGCACAACAGGATTTTGTCTCTGAACATTTTCAACAGTTGGATTTGGCTGAGCATTTAAATTTCTATTCACATCAGAGCCACTTTGTAAATTCAAGTTATTTAGCATTCGCGCCAAAGAACTTTCAATTAAATTGACAACACGATCATAGTCAAAAGCTTGTGAATTGTTTACTTCAGGTATAGTACGGTTTATTTCAGGGATCACACGGTTTACTTCAGGTATAGTACGGTTTATTTCAGGGATCACACGGTTTACTTCAGTGATCATACGATCATCATTGCTTGGATGCCTACGCGAAGATTCTCGAGAAAAATCTAAGTCTAAGAGGGGTAACGAATGATTCGGATTATTTGGAATAATGTTATTACTGTGCGAGCTCGGATTCGAATATTGTGCACTGCCTTCTTCAACACGACGTCTAAATTCACGCGTATTATGACGCTTTGAGATAGCACCGCGACCTCGACTATTTGAGTTACTACGACCGCGCGCTGAATTTGTATTAGTATTGCTTGCATTATTACTAGTAGCTGGTATTTCAATTGTTATAGGAAGTAGTTCTGCAACTAACGCTGAACGCCTACAGTTAGGACATTCTGACGAATCGATGAGCCAATGCTCGATACACGATTTATGAAAAACGTGGTTACAACGCGTTATCAAACATTCAGACCCATTGGCCAATGCTTGAATGCAAATTGTGCAATTTGTTTCCTGGTGAGGAATCAAAGACGGAATGTCATCAGAGCTATGTCTGACAGCCATTATATTTTATTCACAAAAAAAAATTTACATAAAAAAACTATCAACAAAAAAAAATTTTAATTACGACCGCAAAAATAAACTTTAATAAGTGTATTATTTTCTCCTTAATTAAAGTAATGTGCTTCCAAGGACAAGGTTCTAATATTAGTTAAGATTGATATAGGATAAAAAAAACAGGGCTATTGATTTAAGAAAGTATGAAATTTTTCAAAACTGAAATGCAAAGGCAAATAAATTTTAACTAAACTTTAAATTCGTTGGACTGATTTTGTTCATAGTAGAACTATCTGTATTTCCAAACAAAATAATAAAAGCTAGCATAAGCCTTTAGTAAATATCGGTCAGATAATCGCTTGAGCAATTAATCTGCATGTCCAGATGTTAGTCTAAGGCATAGCAAAACAGTAAGCCAAAATGTGGAAAAAAAATAAAAAAAAATCAATTTCCTTAAAAATTCGCATATTGGTGTCATTAAGCTAAGTTGATTTTGCCGGAATTTTATGAACGAAATTATGATTTGAGAGCTTAAAGGTCGATAGCTGATCGGACTACATTGCCAATCAGTCGAAATTCCGTAGAAGATCAAAAGATTATTCACTCATAAAGAATTCAAACAAAGTTTCAACCAACTTCTACGAAATTCAAATATTGAAATTTATAGACGGAAAAGGAACAGACATCTCTTAAGGATCAGTCTGCCCCACGTTGGGCGCCATTTTATGTAATGCGTGTGTGGGTACAAGGAAAATTGGAAACCAGATGGCTATAAATTGTCATCAGGTTTCTACAATGTATACTATGTATACAAAGCTGGTTTGATGCTATCAAGGCCGAAGTAGCCGGAGCGAGAGCCATTAATACGCTAGCTTTTGTCGTTGGGGGGGTAAGTGGATACTTCGACCTACCAGGAGACCCTCACTACATAATTTTATTATAGACTCTCTTAATAAAAAACTAAATAAAACAAACTATCTCTACACTGGACCAGTATGACCATGAGTTCAAACTAAACTAAACCCCTTCATGGTCACGTATGAGATTCAGAAACTATATAAAACAAAAAGAAGTTACCAATCTTAACATCAATAAAGAAAAATAAATTTTATCTGCATACATATCTTCTGGATGTTTCTGAAGATATAACGCTCTTAACCCTCCCTACCTATGGTCTCACATTGCACAAATATTTAGGAGACCCCAAAAGCGCCCTTGTCCCTGTCCCTTACATCACAATAAGGAGAAACTATTTAATTTAGTTCAACATATTAAACATATCGTTTATTCACATAAAGAAAAATTTAAAAGGTATGCATTCATATCAAAATAGCCTAATAAAATTTACATACTAAAAAGATATGTCTTAAATTTTAGATATTAGATATTTAACAACAAGCAAAAGAATATATCTATACGATTGAGTGTTGCTTTAGTTCAAAAGCTTATTTTTTGAATTGTATAAATTCGTTCTAGCAACACAATTCAATTTATGTTTAAAGAAATACTTAAGTATTCATTTTAAATTTAAAAGTTCATGGAATATTATTCAAAAATAATAGTTAAATTGTTCATGTACGAAATAATATAAATTATCTAAGGTATTACGAAGAATACAAAAACGTAAAATATAGTGCAATTAAAACTTTGATAGAATTCTATCCACTGCAATCTATTCATTGATTCGATCTTGAATGCAAAACAAAAAAAAATATAAACAAAGAGAGAGTTAGCAACTTATGTTGCACAAACAAAAAAATGTATATACCATTAATGCATATGTACTAATTTTAGTTGATCACTCAAAAATAAGTTATCCACTATTATCCGAACTTTGAGATGACAAGCACCCACGCTCTTTTATTTACGCAAAGCTTTTATCAACATAACTTTATGTTAGCAACATCTCTCATTAAGTTATAAGTATGCGTGCATGCATTTACATTATCAACATTTCTCAATTTTACTTAAGTTTCACTTTGCACTATTTTTTTTGTTTTCTTTATCAAAATTTTTTATTCCTGACCAAATTATATGAAATTCTTTTATATATAAAAATATACTGTATAATCACTCACTTTGTACAAACTCGGCGCGTCGTCCATCGATGAAGGCCTTCATGGATTTTGAGCTGATGAGTTGCTGAAGAGCTGATTTTTTTAAATTTTAAGGGTTGCTCAAAAATTTTGTGCTTGAGCAGGATACCAATTGAGCATGTTGGTATCGTGCGAAACACTGCCACTGTATATATGGCTTAAATCATTCAACATAGGAATTGCATATTCTTAATTTTACAATTTTAAACTATTTGAATTCAAGTTTATTTTTTAGGTTGCACTATTTTAAATTTTGTACTTAGTAATTTTTGTTAACACATAAACATACGAGTATGCATACTAACAAAATTAAGTGGGTATGCAATTTCTATGCCGAAATAATTACCTTATATACTTATCCACTTAACTATTTTTAATCTTCTATGCACTTTTTCTTACACTAATTTTTTACGACAATTATTGATCTAATACAAATTTTGTTTTATTTCGCAATTCAATTATCAAATTTTCGACTTAATTTAGACTTTTCTTTTTGTTTTTTTACTATTTTTCTTTCTACGAAATTTTCGTTGAGACCAAATTTTACCGATATGTATATAAGTACCGGTAAGAAGCTGATTTTTTTCTTTTTCACTATTTTTCAATTCTTATATATATCATATGCAATTTTTTAATGATTTTCTTAGCCAAATTTTTAATACTAAACCGACACTTTTTATCAAATTTTGACTTGTTAAATTCAGTTTTTTTGCCTGCTCTATATTAAACAATTTTAACGCGATTTCAAAATCACTTCGACGCGACGTTTATGGGACTTCAACCCACGCTTTCAACACGGTTTCACCAACTAGTTTCTTTATTTCTTCTTTGGTGTTTTTGATGCTAAACAACCGATGATACCGCCGTTGTTTTCTTCGTCTCCAAGTGGAATTTTATGAGATTAAATCTCAATGCACAGGAGAACTGCTTGATAGTGCTAAAAGGGTACTTATTAAAAAGTTTTGTATGAACTTTTACCGCAGAATGTCGATGATAATCGTTCAATATAAAGCTGCCAATGGGATCTAAAGGTCTGAAATTTATTATGCAAATTAATTCTCATAAGCCGAGAAAACTACAAAGTTTTTATTTTACCTGCATTTGATAATTTGGTAGGAAAATCTCGAGTTTTAAGGAGGAATCTCGGAAACCTTTTTACAAAAATGTTTTCGCAATGAGAATTTCAAACTTTTCAATTCTCTTCTGAGCCAAGTGAGTGCACGATGTATGTGCTATATTGAGGTTAAAAACTTTTAATTTAGAAATGTCTGATACGTGTGACCAAGACAACAAAAATTACCTTAATTTTCGTTTATATTCGCAGCGCTATCCAATTGAAGACTTTAATATTTTAACATTCATTAAAACTTTGTTTCACCAACAATTTATTTGTTCTCTATAAGAAAAACTTTGCGAATTAAACTGTGACTTTAAATTTCAAGATTTTTATAAAATTTTCAGAACTATGCATATTGCATTTGAATTCTTTTATTTGGATTTTAAATTTAGCAACAATTATACAAAATTAATTTTGATTCCAAAGAACTTACTGAATTTTATGAAGCTAAATTTGGTCGTGTTACTCGTTCAGCGGCTCAAAGAGAAAGGAAGTTTAGAATTTCTTACTGAAGTAAGTTGCAGATTTCAATTTCAGAACCAGGGTTACATTTTTGCATTGGGCTTGATCAAATGCTTTCAAGCATTTAGTGCTACCAAATTGCTAACATTTTCATATTACGATTATATGAAGTTGAACATAAATTTTTAAAAATCAGAAATTATTTAGAATTTTGAGTGAACTGAAAAGTTGTTCATTACAAAACATCCAAATAAATTCAATCACTGTTCATTAGAATACTAAGTATCTGACTCATTCGATGATTTCCCGCTGAATCTGTACGTCATCTATTCTATTCATTTAATCGCATTGACCAATTTCATGATAGCACGTGTTTCCATAAGCATTGTTTTATATAAAATTGCGAGTGTTCCTTTAGTTTTTCTCTTCAAAAATAAATTTTTATTAACTCTTTAGTTTTATAATTTTTTGTTGATTTCTTCATTTTAGCACGCTGGTCAATAGCGCAGTCACCATTCATGTGGCTTGCAGATGAGCGCCGCCTTGTAACAATTTCATTATGAGTTGCAGCGCTCGTATCCACCACCTTAGCTTCCTAATTTTGTTAGCAAATCACATTTATTGTTACCAATATTAACGTGTATTAAAGCGCTTGGATGTGCGCGCTGTTTTTTATGGCCAGGCAATATTATTTGAAGCTCTTGGCTGGCAAAAGGATCAAGAGGTCAATTCATTGAATAGCACCCACTGTTCTTGATGATCATGAGTTTGGTATTTTTTGCTTGCATTCATATTTTTTTTTTTATAATTTTTGATGGTTTTATTAGTTTTGATGTTTTCATTAAGTTTTAAATGAAGTTGTGGAATTTTTATTGAATGATACATTCGTTTATGATTTTACACAATCTTTTGAGTAGTTGATGATTGTGGAAACTTTTTGTCGATTAATATACCTTTGGGCAGTTTGCATGGAGTTTTTTGAAACATCTGTTAATTGTTAATCATGGAAGTTATTAATAATAAACCAACACGGGAGGGAACTTCAAAATAAAGTTTGGCAAATTCTGGAATTCGAACCGCACCGTGCAGATATTCAAGAACAACCCTTACACACTAAAGCATTTTTTTGGAAAACCGCGTACTTGAAAACCAAATCCATAAAGAGTTATGAACGCAGTGTTCTGTGCTACATGCCATCTTTCTTTTTTTTCGCGGGATACTCCTTTTTTTCATTTGCAATTAAAAATATATATGCATAGAGTTCTACCATTTTTTGAAAACGCAGCCAAAAAAAGGGAAAACTTTTTTTGCCAAAGATCCTGTCCAAAGGTATTTTTTGAAATATGCTACTTCTTCAGTTTGACGAACTCTGCATGTAAACATTTTGGTGATTAGAAAGCAGGTTATTCAAATGAAAAAGCAGCAGTCAGGTTTTAGCATGAAATAGTTGGAGCATTCTGTCAAAAGCAGAATTACTTAGACGCATTACTCATAATAATTTTTGGTTTGTGACAAAAAACTTACTTTGACTTTAAATTAAATCCTGCTTTTTTAAAGCACTTTATTTAGGGAAATAGCAAGAAACTATAAAAAGGTGAGTGTTAAAAGATCCCTTCTTAGAAAACCTGACATTACAGAACATGACAAGTTTATCTTTTGTCAATACTGAAATTAAAAACAAATATGAATTTTGAAACCATCAATTTAAATACTTATCAGTTTCATAAGAACTTGAGACGTTGACAATCAATTACGAAAAAGAGGTTCTTGAAATAACACCCTCAACTTCACAAAAAGAAACATCATAAACTTATGTCAATACGCACGTGCGACAAAAATTCTAAAGCAAAAATAACGATCACTTTCAAATACAATGCGACATACTTGCAAATACATATGATAATGAGAACAAGAAGTAAAATTGGAACGCAGCTGTTTAATGTAACAACAATATGGCAACATTGTACACAATAAGCAGAACGTAATTAATGAACATTTCGCAATCTTACGAAATACCATGCAACAATACATTTATTTAGGTACATACTGAACAAAATAGAAAATCACGTGCTATAAGATATTACACATACATACCCATATATACAAAGAAAACCTAACGTATTTTAAAGACTTTCGAGCAACAACCCCTCTAGTGTGAGCGTATCTGTGTTTCACTTTGAACACCTTGAGCTTAAGCGCGCAATCGCAATCTTTAAAATCAAATACACCGATATGGCACGGGGGAAGTTTTTGTACGTAACACCTGGACTTGTTACGTTTGTTTTGTTTTCTGTCTGTCTGTCCGCCATCCGTCTGTTGAGAAGTTCTGTCTCAGCACCAGGTAGCAGCTTACATATATTTTTCTATATTTTAAGGTGCTAAGTTTTGAAGACGACCCTTTTCTCTTTTTTTTTTTTTTTGGTTTGCGCACAGTCATTGAGTTTGAAAACTTCCCCTTAAATGATTTCTTAGAACATTCAAACTTTTTTTTCGTTTTTGTGCGTAATAGAGTTAGATGAGTGAGCAAGTTTACTTTGTGTGTGTAAACACCGGCTTAGTGGAACAACTTGATTCCTTCCTTTTGCAGAGTAGTTAGTCCAATTGACAAGACAAGCTGCGTGGAGTTTCAAGAAATGACGCAATAATGTCTGCTGACGTTAACATTTTTCGGTGAAAAGAGGGTGATGATTCAAGTTGTGGTTGGGGGGTTTTAATTTTAACGGAAATGTTACAACTGTTTGGTTGAGTTTCTTTTTTTTGGAAGTTTGTTCAGTACGTTGAAGGAAAATTTTTGAAAAATAATTCTCACATAGGATATGAAGCAAATACTTCTGCAAAATTACAATTTAAATTGCAATGGAGCTGAGTTTTAAGAAAGTCGAATAAAAATTATTAATATGTTAGACGAATCTTATGTTTTATGATTTGTTGAATGTTAAAAATTTTATAATTTAGTAAATTTATAAATAAAAGATAGATTTGATATAATAATTGTAATGTAATCTGGCATGTTCTGAAATCCGATTCATTTTGGACCCGGAATGAAAGCAATCTTTAAGAGCTCCTCATTTCGATAATTAACACCAAATCGGATTCATGTTTCGGTCAATTGAATAGGAACCATAAGTAAATTTCATTTGTTGAAATACAAATCCGATTCCATCTTATTTGTAGCAATGCAGAGCTTTTGAAGTTTGCTTTCATTCCGATTCCGAAGTAAGTGGGATTTCAGAGCATGCCTGAATATCTCTTGATGAAAATGGTTGAAAATTTTGGACTCTTTTAAGGTGACATAGCTTGCATTACTCCCAGGGCAGTAAATTATTCTTGTACTTCTGCAAAATCGATATTTTGAATTATTTCACTTTATATCGAAAGAACCTTTTGAGAATTCAGATGTTCGTTGATCACAAAAACGGTTTTATTAATTTCAGTTTAAAAAGGCTCTTTACCCATTTTCCACAGAGACTGGAATCCAATTGTAAAGTCTTGAGATAAATCCAAAGTATAAGGTAAAGGTCTTTCAGCTTATTTTGTTTTACTGATTATGTCAAAACAAACCTAATGGAGACGATTCAGTCGTTGCTATAAACTTCTTCAAGCTAGTTAACTTTTTCTATCAATATTAGTTTTTCTTTGAGAGTCATAGTTTATTGAAGTGCGAGCAATGTTTTGGAGAACTTTTTCACAAGGAAGATGTTTTCGATTTTGTATAGATGTAGATGATTGTAAGACTCTATTTAACACTGTTTGTTCTGGTCATTTTTTTTGCAGTAATTTTGGCCGATCTTCATTCCAATCATAGTATTCAGAAGAGAATCGGTTTAAGATTGGAAGTTTAAGCTTTCGAACAAAGTGATTAGTTGACTTCAACAAACAATGCCCGACGTCGTGTTATAGCAAATTTAATTTTTGACACCCATATGGCAATGCCATATGAACGGTCGTTCAGTCTGTGGTCGATATCTCGAGTAGATTTTGTCAAAAATTATTGTGCGATCACTCATTTCGCCAAAACCTAGGCTACAAGAGAAGAGAAAAAAAACAAAAATTTTTCCTACGATTTATGGCAATTTAATCTAACAAAAATCTCATATTTTTTCGTTTTTTTCGAGAGATATCTTGAATATCTTAAAATATTGGAATCTATTCCAAAAAATGGCCATGCCATCGTCTTCAGCGACCTCGAAAACATAAAGTATGATAGAAAAAAAAAAATTGTTCCTATCCTTCTTTTTCGATTTCCACGGGCTGAAAGACCCCCATTCTCGTACGGTCAAGGCAATGCCACCTATTGCGCTTGCGCGAGTACTAAATCTCAATGAGCGGATTCCTGAAAACGTATAAAAGCCTCGAAAACCTCGTAAACTCGTAAAACTTTCAAATTTCGAATTGATTTTGACAACATTTACGAGCTTTCGAGGCTTTTACACGTTTTCAGGAATCCCCTCAATTATTTCTTACCAAAATTTACACACGTAATCTAGAGACCCTACCGAACATTTTAAGAGCTGAGCCCTTAAGATCGGAACATCTTTGATGTTCTTGGGTCGGTCTAATATGGCATGAAAAAGGCTGCACTTCCATACTTCTCCCTTTTAGATTGGTATCTGCTAACCTGTATTTTTTCTCTTTGTATAAAACGAAATTCACTAAAGCGCGCTGTTTCTTACATGGACATTTAATATAATACATACTTAAATGTACCGAATTACGGGTTAGTACCTAATTCCGACAGTTTTTTCTTTTTGTTGAAAAAATAAGAAAACTAAACGCAGTTTCAATATTTTTTAACTAAAACATACTCTATGTATACTTTAAGTTAATGCTGAATATTTCCGGGGGAAATTAAGGGGGAAAAACTAAACTTTAAAAACTTATTAAAAAACTTGTAAAAAAGGCGATAAATAAAACTCGCGGAGTTCGAAATAGAGATAACTTTATTGACTCAACGACATGAAATCAATGTCGTTTTCAAAAAGGGAGCGAGAAGCGCTGCCCACACACGAATAGAGGAGAAGAAGGAGAAAGGAAAAACATAGAAAAAACCTTAACGACTAGAATAAACACCCTGTGCCCGCACAGCTGTGTTTATTGCTGGTGTCAACATTCCGCCCGCCTTGCAAGAATGCAACATCTATAATCTGGAGAAAGAGAAACGGCATAAGGAAGAGGAAAAAAAAATATAGAAATAAAACCTCTTACTTGTCACGCGGTTTTGAAGATTACCAGGAACAGGGTCCTGACAGAACAAATCCAAATATGGTGTTCTGTGCTAGCGGCTGGCCACTTGTGTTAGGGCACACGCCCGCTAGCATAATCCGGGGGTAGATGTCTACCCCAAGCCGGATGTGTACCGGCCCCGATTTAAAGAAGCCTGGATCGGCTAGCTTAAAGTTCAGGAACGGCTCTTGAGCCCTTGCGTCAAGAGTGCGCGGGGGAGTCACCATCTCGCACCTCGCGTCAACGACCGCCATGACATCAATGGTCATGCTCGTGTCATTCCTCGCCCGTAGCTGCAACGCACACACCTCTTCACCGTCAAAGTGAGAGGTATGCAAACGCCACTTCCTAACCAAAGACCCAGAAATCAGGGTCTTTGGTGAGCATGCGTCCAATAATGCACGCTCCGTCACAAGGCGCCCATGCACCATGACCCGCATCAAAACCGTGGGTAACAGCGTTACCAAGCGTTGAAGTGTCAGCGCAGAAAGTGTTGCGGGGGGAGGCCGCGTAGGGACATGTGCCCTAGTCGAGGACGCATTTGGCCCTGACCGCGGCCTCTGCCGGGACCCCGTATTTGACTCCTGAATTGCTGGCTGACCACGGTGATGACTGGGATAGTCTCGCTGTGCCTTTGCCTTACGACCCGCTCTCCGTCTTTGGGACCTCCTGGAAGAGGAGGACCGTCGAGAACGTCCCCGAGTGGGTGAGTGCAAAAGAGTGTGGTGATCATCACCACAGTGGTGACATCTTCCGGTGCTTCGGCAGCCCTGGCGTAAGTGACCTGAGGACAGGCAATTGGAGCAATATCCATTACTGAATACTGCCCTCAATCGCCCCTCAAGGTTCTTGTCCAGGAACTGACGACACCCCGCAAGACCATGCTCCAACGAGCACAAACGACACTTCGTTTGACGTGCCACTTGTACCACCACACTTCTCACCACATCCGGAGAACGCTCACGAACAGTCTCGGGTTCACTAAATTGAACCTCGGATTCTGTCTGGATGATCAACTCTTCCAGAAGGTCACCAGCGATGGAGGAGGTAGAAGACATTCTTAAACGAGACAAAAGATGTTATTTTAAAGGGAAAAAAAGTGATTTGGGTTTTATGCCGTTGGGAGCACGACAAGTCTTATAATTGGTCGCGTGATGCAACCACGCTCGGTTCGGATGTCCGCGACGCGTGTACGATTATCGTTACCGGGATAAGTTTTGATTATTCTACCTAACCGCCACTCATTTGATGGTAAATTCTCCTCTTTAACGACAACTAAATCATTAATGCAAATATCTTTTTGAGGAGACTTCCACTTAACTCGCCTATGTAACTCAGTTAAGTATTCACTTTTCCATCTCTGGCAAAAGTGTTGTTGCATTGCTTTGACTTTTTGCCATCGATTGACAATTTTCAAAGGCTGGTCTGCAATTTCAGGCTCAGCTGTAGATAACAGTGGCCCGCCGACCAAAAAATGGCCAGGAGTAAGTGGTTGAAAATCATTTGGATTTTCCGACATGGCGTTAAGTGGGCGCGAATTAAGGCAAGATTCGATACGACTTAGCAAAGTGAGAAATTCTTCGAAGGTATAACTCATAGCTCCGGCCATCTTTTTGAAATGGCTCTTGAAACTTTTAACCCCAGCTTCCCACAATCCTCCCATATGGGGAGCACCAGCGGGAATGAAATGCCAAGAGATCTCTTTGTAAGCACCTTTGAAGCTCCTACGAAGTTGGTGCCATTGTCCGAATAAACCTTTGCTGGACAACCACGACGAGCGACAAATCGCATAAACGCTGCCAAAAAGGTAGCTGAAGAAAGATCGCTGGTGGCTTCCAAATGAACTGCTTTTGTGGAAAAACAGACAAAAAGGCAGACATAGCCCTTAGTAATTCGACAGGCTCTACCCAGGTAGCTCTTTATATCGAACGGACCAGCAAAATCAACGCCGGTAGACGAAAAAGGGCGTGACAAAACAGTTCGCTCTGGTGGAAGAGCAGCCATTATTTGAGATCTTAACTGTTTTTTGTGTATAACACAAGTTTTACAATTGAATAAAGTAGTTTTTATGAGGTTTTTTGCACGTGGGATCCAATATTGCGTTCGAATAAGTCGAAGCATTAGTTGATTCCCTCCATGAAGTGAATTTTCATGAATAAATCGTACTAAAAGCCGAGTAAAATGACAATTGTATGGCAATATAACTGGAAATCTTTCGTCGTAAGTAAGTGAAGGTGAAGAGGCTAACCGCCCACCAACACGCAAAAGTGCATCTGTGTGCAGAAACGGATTTAGAGATAATAGCTCACTTTTAGGACCAAGGATTTGCTTGGTCTCAAGTCTGTAGTACTCTTCCGAAAAATTTACTTTTTGGCACAACAAAATCAAGCGATTTTTAACAAATTTTATTTCTTCACACTCAATGTGAGGTGACTTGTGCGAAAATGCTGCACGAGTTTGCAGGCGGGTACGATTTATAAACCGAAAAACGTATGCCAGTACCCGTAAACCTCGTGGAAGCGAGGAGAAACGTTCCAAGATATCTTCATATCTTGAAAAATAGGAAAAGTGAACTTTAACAGCTTTTCGTTCGAGAGACGTATCAACTGCTGAAGGTTGCACTTTTCCCTGCCAATAGTTTTCTAAAGAAAGCCAAGATGGCCCATGCCACCAAAGAGAATTATCAGCTAACTCTTGAGGTGAAATACCACGAGTTGCTAGATCAGCAGGATTTTCATGTGTGTCAACATGAAACCAATTTTGATTGCCAACCTTTTCAGCTATTTTAGAAGCTCTATTTGCAACAAAAGTTGTCCACGAGCAAGGGGGCTTGGAAAGCCAGGCAAGAACGATTGTGGAATCTGTCCAACAATACAAACGGTGCCTATCTATATCAAGATGGGAGATTAACGAATCAACCATATCAGCTAGTAACGTGGCACCACACAATTCAAGACGAGGTAGTGAAATCGTCTTAACTGGTGCCACTCTAGTTTTAGAAAAAAGCAAATGACTGACAATAAATCAGCTTGCTTGACGCGGATATAAATCGACGCAGCATACGCCTTCTCAGAAGCATCGCAAAAGGCGTGAAATTCAATTTCTGAGTTTGGCGAATAATCCACATAACGTGGGATATGAATATTTTCAATACTTTCATATTGATGCAAAAATGTTTGCCAAGAAAGGAGACTGTGCGGCGGGATTTTTTCGTCCCAATCAATTTCATCCAACCAAATTCGCTGCATGAGGATTTTTGCTGTCACCACAATTGGTGCCAGCCAACCTGCAGGATCGAAGAGTTGGGCTATAGTTGACAAGACTTCCCTTTTAGTATAAAAAGACTTTATTTCGAAACGCTTGACTGAGAAATAAAATGAGTCTGAATTGGCATTCCAACGAACACCTAAAGTTTTTGCGCAACTTTCATCCTCTAACTTTAAAAAGTTTTCACGTAAAAGATGTTCCACAGGCAGACCCGCCAAAATGCTTGCGGCATTGGAGGTCCACTTTCGCATAGCAAAACCTGCAAAATCCAGAGCGGATATAAGCTCATTTCTAGCCCTTAAAGCAGTTTCAACATCGTGAGCGCCTGCCAAAGCATCGTCAACATATGTGAAATGCCTAAGTATTTGAGCAGCAAGTGGAAATTGCTGTTGAATATCATCTGCTAACTGCAGCATAGTTCTAATGGCTAGATAAGGTGCACAATTGACACCGAAAGTTACGGTTTTCAACTCAAAATCTTGAATTTCACTATCAGGTGAACTCCTAAAAAGAATTCGTTGATAGGTAGAATGCTTTGGATCCACAAGAATCTGACGATACATTTGTTGAATATCACCATTAAAAACATATTTAAAAAATCGCCATTTTAAAACCAAAAGAGTCAAGTCAGCTTGAAGAGTTGGACCAACGTACAAGACATCGTTCAAGCTAACTCCATTTGAAGATGGACTCGACGCATTAAACACCACGCGAACTTTCGTGGAAGTGCGATCAGGTTTTATAACCGCGTGATGCGGTAAATAGTAGTGAGATGGTGAGATCTCGAAGTTTGGCGGAGCAATATTTTTCATGTGATCCAGTTTAAGATATTCGTTGACCACTTCATCATATTGAACTTTAAGTTCAGGATTCTTGTTCAATCGAGTTTCTCCCCTTAAAAATTGTTTAAAGGCAATGCCTCGAGAGAATCCTAAATTAACTTCATCGGGGTAGCCACTTTTTCTGAGAAAACTCAGAAATTTTTCCTGCCACACGAAGATAAGCTTGGTAGCAGGTGCGATACTTATTTTTAATTGAATCAATTTCACCGTCTTGATCCACTTCGGCTAAACAAGCTTCATAGGAAACTTTAATTTTCCTCCACTGAGCCTTGAGTTCATCATTTTCAGCCTCTAAGGAGAAAACGTTATGCTCTTCAGCATTATCAAATTCAGATATGAATTCGATGAACGAATCAGACAGACGGATGAAACTCTTTAGTTGTGTCATACTTTAAAAAGAAAAACTAAAAAAATAAATTTTAGCACAAAAATGTAAAAAATTTAATGTGAAGTGCAATTGAATTTCACCGAAATACGTGATTTTCACAAAAAATTGCAACAATAAATCGCGAAAATGAAAAAAAATCTTAAAAATTTTCAAAGCATATGACTATGAAAAAAGATTTTAGCACAAAAAGTCAAAAATTTAGAGCGAAATACAATTAAACTTCACTGAAATAAGTGCTTTTCACCAAAAAACCGCAACAAAAACTAGCGAAATAAAAAAATCTGAAAAAATGTTTGAAAAATATAAGGAAATATATTCAAAACAAATATAAAAATGCCTGATTTGTCCGTAAAATAAAAAATTATCACAAAAAAACACAATTATATTGCAGAGAAAATTTAATTGTAACGTATTTTTATTAAAAAATATCCTTTGACTAGTTAAAAAAATATTTTTTCGACGCACTGTGACCTTTGCTCACAATATGTATGTGAATCGTGAAAGAAAAAAAAATTCAATATACAAAATATTTTTTACCAGTCAAAAAATATTTTCACTCCACTGTGCAAATTTCTAACAAAAACGCAATCGAAAATTTTTGCCCGAAATTTAACTACCTTAGTCCCACTGTGCAAGTAGTTTACTCTCACTAGCAAGTAATACCACAAGAACAACAATGTAAAGGTTAACGAACTGACCAGCACAAGTTGCCGTCAAGGGGAACACAATGGAAATTGAAACAATTCTTTTTGTAATTTTTTTTTTTTGTGCGATCCCGCAATTTTTCCGTCTTGCAAAAAAAAGCCAAGAGAAACTGAAAACGATTTTTTTTTTCGAAATGCACTAACAAAAAAACCGTACACGGATTTATGCAAAAAAAATGTCATAAACGTTATGTATATAATATGCAAATATTGGCGCCCAAAAATAAATTGCTACATATATATGTATGTATGTATGATATTTAAAATCAAACCGAAAACGTATATATGTACACACGTACGATTTTCTTTTTAAAATTCTGAAATTTGGCGCTTCCAATATATGCAAATTTACACAACAAGAAAAACTCACTTTGCAAACCGAAAAAAAAATAAAATTGACGGGAACCGAACCGAGACTTTGGAAAAATGGTTTTATATAAAAAGTATATAAAACAATCACTATTTTTTCGCACTTTAGAATAACAAAAAACACCACGTACCTTTATTTTCTTTGTATTTTAAAGAAAAAATTAAGTGCTGCAGTTTGCCGACGGCAAAACAGATTATCTTCTGGTTGTTGTTGTTGTTAGGCTGCTGCTGTTGATGCTGCAGCTGTTGATGCTGATAAAGCGGCTTCTGTTGGTGCTTATTTAAAACACTTTTCGCACTTTTAGCACTTTTATATATATATATATATATATATATATATAGATTTTTTATAAAAAGCTTAGCTTTTTTCACAATTTTTATTGTATATTCCACAATTTATCACTCGCGGCGAGCACAAAGTTTTTCTTTTTGTTTAAAAAAAAAGTTTTAATTTTTCAAAAACCGATTGCGCGGCACACAAAAACGGCTCGATAGGACCAATGAATATTTCCGGGGGAAATTAAGGGGGAAAAACTAAACTTTAAAAACTTATTAAAAAACTTGTAAAAAAGGCGATAAATAAAACTCGCGGAGTTCGAAATAGAGATAACTTTATTGACTCAACGACATGAAATCAATGTCGTTTTCAAAAAGGGAGCGAGAAGCGCTGCCCACACACGAATAGAGGAGAAGAAGGAGAAAGGAAAAACATAGAAAAAACCTTAACGACTAGAATAAACACCCTGTGCCCGCACAGCTGTGTTTATTGCTGGTGTCAACAAATGCAAAGAAATTGAAATTTAAAATAATTTTATTAGTTAATAACTTTATAATAATGTTTCAAATAACCAATTTCCAATGACCTTAATTTCGAAGACGTGTATTGTACATTAGCTTTAGGAAGCATGCGATTTTAAAAAGGGTTTCCAGGATTGAATGTTTGTATATAATTAATATTTGTTAAATTAAAGATTTATCTTAACTTAAAAATCGTTTTCTAATTGTTTTGAGGCAAAATAAACTATTTTTTATAAAGAAAACTTTGATTTTATTTCTGCTGGAATTAGGTGCATTATTTTATACGAATGAACGCTACTCCGTGACTATCACGTAATTAGAAAAATAAAGAAGTTTAAATTTTCGAAAATAAATTATTGATAGTTGTAAAATATACTCAAAATTTGTGTTAGCAGAATTAAAGATAAATAAATTTTAAATTATACAAAATGAAGAAACTTGATATTTTAGATGGTTGTTTAAAGAAGATAAATCAAATTATAAGTTAGCACGGAGTTAGGTGCACGCGTTTGCGGAGTTAGGTTTAACGCAATTTTTTAGTCCGGAATTAGGGACAAATACAGTGTTACTAAAAGTACAAAGAATTATCATAATATAGGGGTTATGATGCTCAAATAGAAATCCTGAAAAATCGATTAAAAGAATAATTCACCTGATTCAAATCAAGAAGACACTGATAAATTAATTTTTGGCTTATTTTCAGAATATATTTGATTTTTTCAGTTGTGCAAGCAAAAGTTAAATTTTACCGGAGGGTATACTACTTATGTGTTTTTCTTATATAATTTTCATTTAATGTCGAAATAGAATAAGTTGACACTGAAACTGAAACTATCGCTAGTTAGTGATCAAACTATCGATGCTCACGACTCATGCTCAATAGTTTGCGAACTCTAGGTAATAGTAAATTTAGTTGTGTTTGAAAAAATTTTTATTTAAAAGACTTTTTTAGTACTTTTTTGCTACTAATATCACAAAAAACTGACCATGGGCCACATTTTAGATCGTCTAAAATATTTTGCGTGGAATAAAAGCAAAATTACCCTTAATATGAATACTAAACTACTAACCCATTTTTAATGTTTTATAACACAGAACATTGTTATTCCCAAAATCTATATCTTTCTTTTTGAAAAATTCCACAACACAGAAATTTTCGTACAGTTTCCACCCCATCCATTGTGGTGGCTTTTAAATACATAAACACCGTACTAAACAAATAAATCATGAAATTTTTCCAAAATTCAATTTTGAATGTGAAAATATTTTCCCAGGCTTTTGCCACTGCGCCTCAGCGGGAAGAAATAAAGAAGGTTGCGCAGCTGCTATTGAAAAACGGTTTTTTTTGGCTTAAATCTTTTTGAGAAAAACAAAAGGATCTACGTACGTTACTTAACTAAACTACGCACCGGGCCGAATGGCAACCGACACAAAATACACGTACGCCAAATTCAAAACGGTGCGTCCCATGATAAAATGAAGGGACAAAAAAAGGACATTGATGCGCAACATATTGCCCAAACTCGGGCATTAACAAGGGGTGGAAAACAGGCAAGCAACCATAGGGTGTAATGGTGCTATTTTGCCAAGGTTAAGCACTAAAGTTGCTTGTAATTAAGGGTGCTTTTATGAAAATCACATACTCTCACTCGAATTTTATCCACTTTATTTTGATTTTATGTTTTGTTTTGCGACATAAAAATTTCCCACAGTTTGCACCACCACCGATCGCGTTCAGTCTCGTAAAATTCAGTCGTGTGCAGGTATGCCAAAATATACCAGCCACAGCTGGAAAGTTCTGGTGTTATTGTACTTTCAAGTTTAGATTTTTATTAAAAGTTGTCGCTTGTGCATAGCAATATATAAATCCAAGACCACCTCGTGTTGTTATGTGGTTGTTTGCGAAAAACAAATATGAATTTGGTGGTGGTTTGCGTTTGCGCAGCAGAAGCTTTTGATTTTTTTTTGAGGCGTAAAAATGATGAAAACCTTGCTGCAAGGTGTGAAACTTGTTGTTATTGCGCACTAACTTTTTTTTTGCATTTCAAATGCTTCTTTTTTTTTCTAAAAAATGTATATGGGTGATTCTAAGATAACTGTGCTTTTTCGAGTTGTAAAATTGGCAGATAATTTTTTTGGATTTTTGCAAGTTTCTTCATGCTATCTTGTGTAAACACACTCTTAAAACTCACCTTTTAAGTAGATCTACTACAAGTGTGAATTTACGGCTTTGAGGTCAAAATTAAGAAATTTTGCTGCCACGTTTGTGACCAAATTGCCACGTCTCACAATGGGAGATTGTGGCCATAAATAGGTAAAATTTGAAAGTGCTATGGTTTTAAAAAATGTTTACGCCAATCGTCAGATAATACTTAGGGACGGAAAAAAAAACTATAAAAGTTTAAAATTTTGTTTTGGCTTAGCAACACAGTGAGCCCAAAGTTGGACTTTAAGCAGAAAAAATGCTCTACAGAACTTTTAAAATTAGGAACTGCTGGATAAACGCTCTAGTTAATTTGTTTTAAGTCCGATCCACTAATTTAGCATATCGTTAGAAAGTATATTGTTTCTACTTTGTTAAAAATATTTTTTTGTTTTTTTGCCGATTTTATGTGAGTTATAGTGGTTTTTCAAATATTTTAAAAAAAATGGTAAAAATGGAAAAATTGCAAACTTTGACATTAAAAAAAAAAATACATATTTTGATTTTCATTATTTTTCAATATAATATGTGGCCAAGTATGCTTAATCGATATCCAAAGTCCCTACTGCCTTTTTTGAGAACTTTTTTTTCTATGAATTTTTTCCTGTAGCAGTTTTTGAGAAAAAAAAAAATATTTTTATTTCTTTACATTCTGCAACGTTTTACAATATATTTATCAATTTTAAGCTTACAGTCTTCTTAAATTCCAAAAATTAAATTTTTTAAGAAAAGGGTGACAGATAAGGGGTATATTTCCTCCTTTAAACCCCCCTTGGGACTCACCCTTTCTTAAAATAAGCCAAGGGCATATTGAAGGCTATATAAAAAACATTATAATTGGTATAATATCATACAAGCACTTCAAATACCAATTGGTAGTCTTTCCGAAGAAGCTCAGGAAGCATCAAACAAAGTTTTTAAAAGTTTAACAGCAGATTGTGCTCTAGAGTAGCAAACAACGAAGACGTTTTGCATTACATGCTGATCTCTTCTAATCCGATTATTAGCCAAATCCGAGTAAAACGTGATAAAAAATATAAAGAGTTATCACCAGAAGCTCAAGAGGTGTTGCAATTAAATGAAAAAACTGATTAAAATAAATTAATTTTTTGGTAGGCGTGGCACTGCCCATTTTTCTAGTGCGGATTATTTGTTCTGATGGTCTTTTCATATATACCAAATAATATCTATCTTCGTCAAATATTTTCAGAAATATGATGAATTTTTTTTTTTTGAATGCGTGGTACCGCCCATTTGTCCTGGGAACATTATTTGTCCTGATGATTTTTACACATTTACCAAATATCATTTATCTGCGTCAAAGAGTTTCGGTGATATGATAAGTAAATTTTTTGGGAGGCGTGGCACCGCCCACTTTTTTAGTATATAGCTTAGCCTTTTTTTGTACTAGCATAATATAAAAACTTCTTTAAAATCGGATATTTAATTTGTTTGTTTGTTTGTTTGTTTGTTTATTATTATGAATAAGTAAATGACTAGTACAACAAGATTTATAATAAAAATCTTAAAATTACAGTACCAACAACAAATGTAGTTAACAACAGATGAGCAAAAACAAATGAATTAAATATAATTAAATATATAAGATAAAATTTCCGAGTTAATAAGGGACAAATACACAAAAAAACAAAATCTATTTTTATAAAGTAGATTTTCGTTTATTCCTCATAACTTGAAAACTATAAAAGATAGCGCAAAATTTTTAACATTTTTGAAATTAGCGGGGTCAAGTTATTGAAAATTAATACCCATTTTGAAAAAAAATTCGGACCACGCCCCAACTTTGTATGGGAGGTAGGCGTTTCCGTCGGCGGATTTTGTTCATATTCACAGATTTTTATTATTTTAATGTAAAAAACATCTGTACCAAATTTCAATAGTCTAGCTCTATTGTTACTATATATGACCGTCGTTCCATACAAACCCTCCCATTGTGCGTCTGTGACATTTTAGCCACAGTATGGAAAAATTATGGTTTTGAAGCGTTTTGATGAGAGATGTATTGCATATAATGACAAATTTACACTTCAAGACTAATTTTGCAACAGTGTCATGTCTCCAGTGGTCCACATGTTTTATACCCTACCGCCCTAAAGACCAACTATGGTTTCCTGTCTTCTGTTTTTATAGCCGTTTATGGTGGATTAGGATCTCCTTATTACGAATATGATCTTGATTTTTTTCATATTACATCAGTATCCTTAGTTATCCTTGCTCAAAAGTGAAAAAATCACAGTTTTGACATCTACTTAACAAAAACAGCAACAAGTAAAATTAATTTTTGTTAATGGATTCAGACAGCCAAATTTATTGCCAACAAGACATAATTTACCGTTTTTCAATTGGATTCCTAGTTTCCGAGTTATAAGCCTTTAAAAAAAGGATACCTCTCAATAACACACAAAGGATTTTCTGGACCGAAAAATTAACACAAATGGTAAGTTTTATTATTTTTATCAGAAATATATTTTATCACGAAAATTTTAAGCCATTGCAGACTTAAATCGGATGAAAAAATAAAGCTCTATTGTAGATTTAGTGAAAGCACAGATGAAATTTTGATTCTGATAATTTGCAAAACGGGTCATTCACTAAATCTAGCATTTTGTAATTAAATATGTTATTGATAAAAATAATAAAACTTGTTTTTTTGTGACTTTTCGGTCTCGAAAAATCCTTTGTATGTTATCGAAAGATGTTCTTACTTTAAACGCTTATAACTCGGAACCTGGGAATCCAATTGAAAAACGGTAAATTATGTCTTGTTGGCAATAAATTTGGCTGTCTGAATCCATTAACAAAAATTAATTTTACTTGTTGTTGTCTTTGTTCTATAGCTTTGAGTAGATGTCAAAACAGTGATTTTTTCACTTTTGAGCAAGGACAACTCAGGATTCCGATGGTGTAGAAAATTTTTTGTATTAAAAACAAAATTAATAGCCTTCAACTTAACATCTGTATACTCAAACTTTATATCGAAATATGTTTTTTGCAGACTGATAAAAAGTGCCACGTTTGTGACATTTTTGTAGTTTATCGGTCATTGTAAAGCACGCTTTTGAGTTCAAAATTTTTCCGAAAGAATTTGGGGTCATGTATGCAAATCCTACAAAAAAATTGTTTCATGCATAGTGCGGAATGCCACGACCATAATTTTTAAAAAACACTGTTTTTGTTTATTAACTGCCCTATAAAACGCAAACGGATTTCTTTTTGGACGCGTCTGGACATGATGACCTTTGGGTGATGGATAGTGATCAGAATTAATGCAGATGTATTGCAATCTATTGACTGAAACAGTAGTACCATGCAGTAGTAGCATAATGCTTTCGAGAAATTTTTTTTTTCCAAAACTAGGGGACAGTTTTCAATTCGAAATTGTACCTTCTATAAATCATTTAAAACTACAGATGAGCTCAGAATAATGTAACTTTAAGTATTTACTTAATATGTGTAGTAACTTGTTTTCTATTCCATTTCCGTTTTTTGGTAGTTTTTCATCTTTTTGTGTATAAAAAGTAGGGGTAGGACATGCCACGTTTGTGATATTTGGGGTTATATTTGCAAACTTTCACAGTAGACCAATAATTATTTATTTGGTGGTAAAATTGATCCGCTCTATTAGAAATGCATAGTTTCTAACTTATAGCGTAATTTTTTGTGTAAAAAAGCCTACTGTATAGGCGAAATCGCCAGAAGACACAAAAAGTACAGTTATTTGAGAATCACCCATATAGCAAAAGATAAAATAGAATATAAACAAATCTTTGCTGTTCAAGGTGGGTCTTAAAACGTTTAAATTATCCGAAATACCACATGCGATCTTTTTCCATGATAATGTTGTGGAATGCTTCTAGAGTTAATATGCAAACCGCAAAATCCTACGTGCGGCACTATTCAAAAATAGATCGAAAAACGGTTTACGAAATACACAACAAACCATCACAAAAATTGTTCAAAAATATATCAAAACAATTTCGTGCGCCCTCTATATATTAGCCCAGGAAAATAAGACGAAAAAAGAGCTGCTGTGCGAAATAATTCCAAGTGGATTTTTTTCACCGCAATTGTCTTTATTTATGCATGATAAACAAAGTTGGAAAAGTCCATAGCAAAGGCTCAAAAGTCGCTAAAATTAGTTTTTTGCAAATACCTCACTAATGCTAACTTTTATAGAAAAATGTTGGTCTCCAATTTTGTAGCACAGGAAATTTCCTACAAAAGTACAATAAAAATGTTTTCGTACGACTTCTAGTTTAGGAGATCACCCATTTTAAAAAGTTGTTAACAGTTATAATATGAAATACTACATAAGGACTGCCCCAGAAAAATGTGACCCTTAAGATTATGATTTACCTGATGATCGTGCTGGTTGAAATATGGGTGTTATATTTTTTATATAACATGACGATTAAAAAATATATAACACTTGGTAAACAAACTTCAGACGATAAAGATATCTAGCAATCAAGAAAAAAGAGCAAACTCATTTCGTACACTTGCATGCAAAAACGAGAATTAAAATATTCAGCCATCAAAAATCACTGTCCAAAGGGTTATTTCAAATTATAGAAAGGGTCAACTTATTACACGGAAAAAGAGTTTAGGTAGAAAAGCCAGTATAGACACACAATTGGTGAAAAAAAGTGAAGCGCCTTTTTAATCAGAATCCCAACACTTCAGAACGAGATATGGTTGCCAGAGCAGGAACCTAAAAATTTTCAATAAACAGACTAAAGAAAAAACTTAAGCTAAGAACCTACAGAGTTCAAAAAGTACCAAACCGTTCCGATGGAAAGCAGTTAGAGGCTCAAAAGCGAGCTCGAAAGTTATATGTCGCTTACCTGACTTAATTTGACTGCTGCATATTGGACCATGAAACATACGTCAAGGCAGATTTTAAACAGCTAACAAGACACAAATTTTACACCTGTTCGGAGGAGGAGCAGATACAGAGCAAATTTAAAGAGAAGAAAATTACAAAATTTCCCAAGCAGTATATGGTTTGGCAGGCCATATGCACCTGCGGTCTGAGGAGCATTTTTTTTTGTAACACTGGGCACAATTAACTCAAAAATTTATATTGATGAATGCTCTGAAAAACGTTTTTTGCCACTTATTCGTAAGCACGGAGTTACTGCTATGTTCTGGCCTGATTTAGCAACCTCTCACTACTCTAGATCCACCATAAAATGGTACAAAAGCAATAATGTAAATTTTGTTCCCAAAAATGCGAATCCGCCTAACTGCCCAGAGCTTCTACCAATTGAGAGATATTGGGCTCTAATGAAATCAGATCTTCAGAAAAATTTAAAAGATTTCAAAAATAAGTAGCAAAGGTCGTACGGTACTGTCGACGAAACAACTGTGCAATACTTAATGAAGGGTCTTACGAAAAAAGTAAAATATTTTTATATAAAATAAATATTTGTTAATACTGTAAGGTTATTTATGTTTGTTATACTACTCACTAATAAATAAAAAAACAAAATTTAAAAAAAATTTATTAAGTATTTTTTTGTTAATGAAAAACAAAGGGACAAATTTTTCCGGGGCAGTCCTTATGAGTTCATATTAGCATATCTTACTTTTTAAATTGCAATAACTCTTCAATGAGAAGTTGTACCAACAAAATTGAAACACCGTTTAAAAGATAATTTGACTTTCTATAAAGCGTACTAATTTCTTTTTTTCAAACAACCCATGGCCTTAAAGATATTCATGAAAAACCGTTAAGACTTCAAAAATACTGGTTTTTTAAGGATATTTCCGAAACGAAGGGTCATATGATAAAAAGTAGAGCGCCAATTTTGTAAAAAATTGCAAGATCTACAAAAAAAAAGCCATATGTGTACACATTGAAGTAACCGTATGGAAGATATTCAATAAAAACCGGTTTTTTGGCATTTTGAGGGTTTTTTTGGAATATCTTCTAAACGGTTACTTCAAGAGAGTTTTTAGCTTTTGAACGCCCGCCGCAGGCAAATTCTTTTTTTACTCAAGAGGAAAGCATCTTACGAAAGAAGTGTACGCGGCAAAAAATGCTTAGTATACTAGTAATACGTGTGATTTTTGTTGACATTTTTTAAACTTTTTTTTTGTTGAATAATTTTTGAAAAACTTTTTTTTTAAATTTTTTCAAAAATTACTCAAAGAAAAAAAAAATTCCCAAATTTCTCACTTATTTCCTTGATGATTCTAAGCATTTTATGCCTAGTACACTTTTTTCGTAAGATGCTTTCCTCTTGAGTAAAACAAGATTTTTGCCTGCCGCGGGCGTTCAAAAAGCCAATGTAGTGTCCGAATCCCATTTTGATACATACATCATTTTTAAGCTTATAAATAATGCTTTAATTTAGAGCACTTTAAAAAAAAAAAATCGAAGGGGGGTTTTTTAAAAAAAATTCAAAAGTATTTTTAAGTGTAAAAAATTTTGGTGAAAAAAATTTTTTCACCAAGAAATATTTTTTTATAAAAAGAACACTTCAAAATGAATGAGACCAGTAACTTAGATTTGTCGATTTACAAACTTTAGTGTAAGCTATAAGTTTTTAAAAAACACCCTTTTCATGAAAATGACTAAGAACGCCAACGTCAACACCATGTATTTTAACAACAAATAGTACTAGGACCAAATCCTCCCGGATTGTTGTTCTTGTTTGCCGGATCTACCATATTGCCAAATTTGAGCGAAATCGGAGAAAAAAAAAATGTTGATCTGGTACACTTGGCGTGGAACGCTTCATAGGTATAACTTTGAATCACATTAAATTTTTACAAAATCAAATTAAATTTTTTCAACAATTTCTATCACTTCTATAGATATTGCACAACAAAATATTATTTCCTAAAACTTTATTCTTATTGTTTTATAGCGCATGCAGTTGCGCATGCGCAGACTATTAATATCATTGCTTAGTTATTCCTCGATATCTATCGTTTTGCACAAACAACTACTGCGCACTTGTCCAACTGGACTCTTTCAAATGGCCCACTGTCTGAATGCAATTGGTATAGGTAGTCAGTTATTTGCATGACTTTCCAATGTGTTTTGCAAAATTTGTATTCGTTACCATTAAATTTTGACAAATTGGAGGTCATTTATTGTTTTTACATTTACACACACATATACAAACAATATCATGGTATATTATTGCATGGGATTGAGATATCAATTTTCACTATATCTCACTTTCTTTTAGTTGGATATAGAGTGAAATCTTTAACATGATGATTAATAAATTTTAATGCGATTATACAGAAAGAAAGAATTGCAACATTTTGCTAAATATATTTAAAATTTTTATCTCATTGTGTTATCATTTAAACTGAGTACCCTTTAAATTAAAGGATCTTAAAATCACCACTCTTTTCCTCATTAATTTTAAGGAAAAATTAAATTTTTACTGAATTACTCAATGAGCCATCGTGAAAATAACACGAATGTAGCGCAGTCTGCATGAACTTTTCCGAAATGATTTTTTCATCGATGAATCCTTATCAGAATGTCTGTTAAAAGTCTATAAAAAACTGACGGCTGCATGACATTTTCTGTTACATTTCACCATCAACAAGTAAAAGTCATGGATACAGCCGATTGTTATTTTTTCTGTCAGTTTGTCAAGCAAATTGATATAAATAAATTAAAAAAATGATGGGTGCTTTCCTAAAAGATGTGATTATTTACAATTAAAAGATAAATTTATATCTGTTAAATTAATAATAAATACGATCCAGACTAAACATTTTGAGGTCAGTTAACATGTTCTAAAAAAGGATTTAAACAGAGTTATTAGGCAGTCTGAATTTTATCTCTTTTCAATAGATTTCTGTCGTCCACCTACTCGTGACAAATATCACAGAGGATTTTTATATTGGATGGATAAGTGTATCTTCAAGAACAAAGTAGTTCGATGCGGTTTGATTTCGATGACATAAAAAAAAAATATTGTCTAATAGACTCAGAGCCAGCGGCTGACCTATGTCATAGTTGTGGGTGTTCTTCCCATAGCAGGTTTTTTTTCACTTTTGGTATAATCAAATCTTGAGAGGTGGTGCTTTTGCGAGGTGAAGTATGGTCCACAAGTTTATAGCTCAGATAATTTCCTATTAAAAGGTCTTGAAAGTTGTTTTGTACAATCTACAGTCTAGTGAATAGCCAAGTGATATAGCCTAGTGAAATTGGATCAAGGAACAACCTCTCAAGGTTTGAGTTCGAACAAATGTTCATACCAATTATTGGAGCAATACCCACAAATCTCTGTCTATAAAATAAATGTTATTTATACACGCATTTTTACATGTTTAATTGTATAAGTAATTTTAATATTTAATTCATAAATCTAAACAAAAATAAATTCAAAAACAAAAAGATAGTAGTTTTCTTCATTTATTGCGTTTATTGTGACGTGTTTGTGACAAAATCATTTATGACAACTTGATGAAAATTTCCTTTACAAGTCTCTCAGAAGTGTATGCATATGTGATTTAATCATGAGTGATTCATACTGATATTTTCTGCTACGAGTCGCTAGCTCACTAACGACTCAGTGACATTATCAGCATAAGTCATCAATGATTTTTGGGACATTTGTTCTAAAAGTTCATGCATGAAGTCTAACAAATGTCTTCTATGATTTAATTTTATCTCTATTTGTCATCAATGAATAGTCATATCGTTCGCCACCGGGAAGGAATTGAAAATGATGTTGTGTACGCTCCGAAAATTTGCATAAAATATATCGTACTGATTCTGTCAACTTTAGATTTTTGTAACTTCCCAAACTTCCGCATGAGGCGCAGTAAAGATTTGCAGTATATCGGCTATCTGTAAGCCAAAAGATTTAAAAAACAAAATGTATTATTTTCGTCGAATGGAGTCATATTTCGTTACATCCCGAAATATTGATTGAATATTTTAACACGGTATATCTCGCAAGCTATACAAGTTATTATGATAAAATTTATATCTATTGATATATACATACATTTTACCATAACTTCTGCATCTAAATCTGTCGAATATTTTTTCCTTTCTTTTCAGGTAAGTGCCAAAAGCTGGAGTAGACTTTTCGTTAACTTTTGTGAGTACGAAAAATTGGAAAAGATTTATGATAGATTTATTCATTTACTTTTATTTAAGATTTTTCTTTGAATTTGCCTGCATAGGTATACTTCTTGATCTTTTATCATTGGCTTTTTTTTTGGACATACGCTTGTGATTAAGACAAATAATGTAATAAATTTTGCTTATCTGAATATTTGGACGATAACACAGAGAAACAAATTGAGAGAAAAAAAATTCGGATGTGATCAGGCGTTTCTGATTCCGAATCTGGCAACCTTATTTCTCTATCTGATCTGTAAACCGAGTAATTCTCGATATAAAGCTCAAAAAATGCTATTTTCAGACATGTGACACATATGCAGGTAGGAGAGAGCTCACTTTTGTTAACGGCATCGAATAGCCATATCCTTCTTTATTAAACTCTACCCTTTAACTTTTCAAGTAAGATTAATACTTTTCGAGATATCATCCGTATCTCGAATTTAGTTAAGTCCTCCACATGAGGAGTTATTTTTCTTTTAACCCTTAGTTGCAACCTTATGTCACACTTTGACAATTTCGGTATTATTTTTTTCATAGTGTACTTTAATTATATGCAATGTGTTAATTAAGTTATCAACAACTGACCAATAACAAGAAAAAAAAAGTATGCAACGTAACTCCCCAAAATACCCTACAGCCAATATGTGTACTACAATGCACCTACTTCCAACCCAAACACTCACCATGGCTTTTGCATTAGCAGACGAACTTCTGTGCGCAGCAGCAGCTTCTGCAAAAATTGACCAAATTTGCAAGTGGATGATGATGATGGTGCAACTAGATAGGAAACAAAAACAACAACAATAACAAAAACACTAAAAGATGAAACAAATGGGGAACAAAATCTAACTGGCGGCAACAATTTTCGACCACTTGTATGCTATTTGTTTATGCAACCCACCTTGTTGGTTAATCAGCAGCAGCAGCAGCATAGAAGCCACTAGCAGCTACTCGCTACTCGTTGTAGAGTTTTCGCTGATTTTAACCACATATATTGGCCATGAGATTCAATCTTTGTTATTTGTTGTTGGCACTAAAGGGAGGGAGCGTCGCGCACACAGTTGGATGCTTTATGTTGTGCCACTACCTCCACTACCTTTTGGCCAACTTTATTTTGCTTAATAAGTGGTTGCATATTGCTAGTAGTAACTGTTGTTTCATTTGCGTTTGGCTTTTTAACTGATTTGATTTGGTAAACAAATGTTTTTGGCCACAAGCGGGGTGTTGAATTTTTTACGTTTTGTTACTTTTATTCGGAAACTCTGATTAAACGTGCGGTGGAAACATGTGTAAAACTGTTACAGAGATTTGTCATTGGTGATAGTGGAAAATTAACATGCATTTTTTTCTTGGCGCTGGTATTCATAAAGTTGTTAGAGCGATTGGATATTTGAAAAATCCAAATTTCTTCATAACAGATTTCATTGAATTTATAAATTTAATTTTTACTCCTTTTAGTTTGGGAAAACAATAAACAATATGCAATTAACATGTCCCCGTGCATATGCATAATTTCGACGAATAAATGTTCACAATTTTTCCAAATTCTTTTAACAAACAGAAATGCAAATTCTAAAAGAATTCAAGCGTTTCATAATTTCAAGCATAAAATACCAAATTCTTAAGATAATTCCAATAAAAAATAATAAAAATTCATATGCAAAAGTGTAATTAAGTGCTCCCCTTAGAATAGAACTCGCCCATAAACGCAAGGCTTCATTTAACATTCCAACTAATTTATGCGCTCCAATGAATTTAACTCCAACAAACTGTAGCAAACATGGAACACACCTAATATTTATAAATAAAGATTTTATTCAATTTTTCTTAGCAATACGAGTTGATTTGAATGGGTGAGGTGAGTTAAGGTGCTGACTTGTATTCTCAAAGGTTGGCACGCGATACAGACAAAAGGCAACGGGGAACAACGAACGCAATGAATGTAATGCGCTTGTGCAGCAAAGAAAAGAAATTGATTTTCTTTCGAATTTCTGAGACAATTCCAATAACCATAAAATAACATTGTAACAGGTGATCGATTTTGAAGTTTGTCTCCGTGTTCAGTGTTGATTGCATTGATTGCTTTGTTGATCTGCGTGGGGTGGGTGTGTTCTATGTTCTGGCAGTAGCTTGCCTGGAATAAACATTGTTGAGTTGACAGTGAAAATGTAATTATGTCAGATTGAAATGCAGTAGTTCTTAATCACAGATTTTAAATTTTGTGTGGAAATTCAATCAGACTCGATAAAACCGTATCAGACCAGATCGTTTCGGACCAGACGGTTCTAGTCTAGACCGTGTCAGACTAGACAAAAGAGGCCGTATTAGACCAGGTTGTATCCGACCAAACCATATCGGACCAGACCGTAACAGACCAGACTGTATCAAAGCTGCCCGTATCAGACCGGGTCGTATCTGACTAGACCGTATCAGAACAGACCGTATCAGATCAGAGCATATCAGATCAGACCGTAACAGACCTGACCATGTCAGACCACATCGTATCAGAACAGGCCGTATCAGACCAGACCGCATCAGATCTGACCATATCAAATCAGACCGTATCAAATCGGACGGAATCAAACCAGTCGGTATCACACCAGACCGTATCAGGCCTGACCGTATTGGACCAAGGCGTATCAAATCAGACCGTATGAGAGCATGCGGTATCAGACCCGACCATGTCAGACTACACCGTATCAGAACAGTCCATATCAGACCACACCGTATCAGAACAGCCCGTTTCAGACCAGACCGTAACAAACCAGACCGTGTCAGACCCGACCATATTGAAACAGACAGTATATATGCAGGTGGTATCAGACCAGACCTGACCATGTCAGACTACAGCGCATCAGAACAGGCCGTATCAGACCAGACCGTATCAAACCAGACCGTATCATACCAGACCGTATCTGACTAGCCCGTATAAGATCAGACTGTATCAGACTACAGCGCATCAGAACAAGCCGTATCAGACCAGACCATATCAGACCTACCGTATCAGATCTGACCGTATTAGACCAGGGTGTATCAAATCAGGCCGTATCAGAACAGACGGTATCAGAACAGATAACATCAAATCAGACCATATCAGAGCAGAACGTTTCAGACCAGACCGTATCAGACCTCATCAAATTAGACCGGGGCGTATCAAATTAGACCGTATCAGAACAGGCGGTATCAGACCAGACTGTTTCAGACTTGATCGTATTAGACCAGGGCGTATCAAATCAGACCGTATGAGAGCAGGCGGTATCAGACCCGACCATGTCAGACTACATCGTATCAGAACAGGCCATATCAGACCAAATCGTATTAGACCAGACCGTACTAGGCCAGACCGTACTAGACCAGACCGTATCAGCCCGTAGAAGATCAGACTTTATTAGAGTTGCCCGTACCAGACCCGACCGTATTAAAACAGACCGTATCAGACCAGAGCATTTCTGATCTAACCAGGCCAGAACCAACCTGACCAGGCCAGATCATCCTACGCCGACTTCGATTTCGAGATTATTTTTAGATGCCATCGATATTTTTAATAAGCGATTTTTAAGGCCGAATAAGGAAGCTGGTCCGGATTGAGATTTTTTTAAAGATTATTCGCCCTTATATCCTTCATCTCTTTTGGAAGGAGTTCATGCTGCCTTAATGTTGATAATTTTAACAAGAATTAACTGCACTTTAAATAACTCAACCTTCAGGAGAATACCAGAGGTCATAGTCATAGTTACGTTTCAAAATTGAGCCTATTTTAAATAATACTACAATAGTCGCACTCGCCGGTTATGTCGACTTGATGTTTACTGCTCGTCCCTAAAAACTAAAGGAATACGTGTTCTATAGATATATTTATGATGATAGGACTATCAACTCCATTTAGATTTAAAGGCTGTTCCAATAGTAAGTTTGGTACTTTGTTATCGATTAAAATCTGCATTATCGACCCTTGTCCGCCATATTTTGTGTCATTTTCATTGCAACAGTATAGGATTTTAGTTATGGATCGCTACACGAAAAAACAATGCATTGAAACCGTTGAATTTTGGATCTTATATTCAAAGTCCAAAAATTTTATCAAACTGGGTCCGTACTTAATGTTCCGAAGCCATCGAGAGTGCAGAAGGCACGCAGTACTGAGAATATTGCTTCCATAAGTGAAAGTGTCGTCGAGTCCCCCGAAATGTCTATTCGCCATCGTTCGCAAAAATTGGCCATTTGCGCGACCTCCATGCATCGCAAATTATTGCTGGAGATGATGATTTTTTCCAAAAAAAAAAAACATTTTTTCGGAGTGGCTCATTTCCACCTCGGCAGCTATGTTAATACGCAAAGCTGTCGTATCCGAGGCTCAAAAAATCCACAAGTGATCCTGAAGAAGCCAATGCATCCACCGCGAGTCACTGCTTGGTGCGGTTTATGGGTCGGAGGCATCATCGGGCGGTTTTTTTTCGAAGATGAGAACGGAAACACCAAAAATGTCAACTCCGAGCAGTACCACACTATGTTGGAGGACTATTTTGTGCCGGAGGTTGATGCTTAGGTTCTGGACAATATGTGGTTTTAACAGGACGGCACTATACCACAATTAACTCTCCTCAATTTGTGTAGTTTTTCGTCGCGGTGATGTGAATTGACCTCCCATATCATGCAATTTGACGCCGTTACACGTTTTTCTGTGGAGTTACACGAAGGATAAAGTCTATATGAATAATCCGAAGAACATTTCAGACTTGAAAAGTAATATAACATTGGTGCAAAATATCATCAAAAATATGGCCGAAAGTGTGAGATATCTACGGAATAGTCGAGGTAAACATATCCGCGAAATAATATTCCACACATAATCCTTTTGTGTGACCTTTCGAACGAAATGAAATATTTGAAAAAATCCGAACCTTTTGCGTTTTATTCAAAATCAAAGCACTACACGTTTTAATGGAACACCCTTTACACTTAAATGCGCATTTAAGTTATACAGTTTTTTCGTAACTCAATTGGTTTTAGAAGTGACGGAGCTGAACGTTTCAAACTTTTATTTTGGGGTATCTAAGTACAAAGAAACAAAACATGGTAGAAGAGTGTTTATAATACTTCTTTACTGGGCAAATAGCAAAAATTCTTGATTGAATAATACTCTATAACAGAAAGAGATTAAGAGAAAAAGTAAACAGGTGGATCAAATTCAATGCCAACATCATCTGCAGTTGATTGTCTAAGCAAAGCTTTTGATAGAAAGCATTTCATTCGTTTTCAACTTTATTTTAGAAACACTGATATACTTTAAAATACCAAACTTAACGAAAAAATCCCAAACATAAACGAAGAAAGACATTCACTTGATTTATGTAAAATGGATTGTGCCACAAATGACCCTCCTTACAGAACGAGAATACATGTCTTCTTTTGAACATTCAACAAAAGAAAATCATTGGGAAAAGCGCTATAGAATTTGGTAATTTTCTCGACGTATTTTCTTATTTTGGAAAACATTGTTTTTCATAGATTTTGTCACGTTCAAGGCAAACAATTTTGATGATCATGGTCGAACGATGACAGCAACACCAAAAACGCTCCCCCATCGCATGTTCGAATTATCGAGAGAAGACAACAGACGCAGTAGCGCTGCGACGTCTGACAGAAATGATCACGAATAACAGCACAACATGTCACAGAGATCTTTGTTTATTTGTTTTTATATTTTGGGGGTACATAGATATTTCGACGATGACACCGATGTTCTCTGTTGATTGTTGCTAAAAATAGTGACACTTGAAATGCTTTTGTCAAAATTCAAGTGAAATGATATCGTTTGCAGGTACTCTGCACCATCGGGCTACTTAAATAGGTTTTTGCCTTCTTCCTTTGGCTGCTCATATATCTAAATAAGGTGACTACAGCATAAGATTAATTAAATTGAAAAATCTAACGCATTAATCTTGCTTAGGAAGGAGGGTGATTCACCCACCCAAGGGGGCTCTTTCAGGCAGATACCAAGTGCTATGAAATAAGCCAAGAAGTTTACTATTTTAAGTTATTAAATTGTTTTTTAAGTTGTTGCTGAGAAGGAATTGCATTTTCTTTGCAGTCAATTATACAATGTAGATCTGGTTGTCTCTGAGGGAATATTCTCTCTCATTTAATTTGTTTATATCAGGTCGATGCAATTTTTTGTGCCCAATAATGTGGCACTTTGTGTTGTCATCTAATAAAAAACATTAAAAGATTTCTTTAATTTCTTAAATTTCCTATATGTGTCGTTTTTTTAAGTTTCTTTTATTGTTTTGGGGCCAATATTTTGTCACATTTGTTGTGATCTTTTGTAGACGGATTTGTGTAGATTTCAAATGAAATACATTTGACGCAGTCACGATTTGATAATGTTTTGTTGCTTGACGCACTGTAAATTGATCCTGCAATAATATTTGTCACTTTGTGAACTTTAAAGCATTCGCCTGATGAAAAAGTCATGCAGAAATGCAATTAAATTAATTTTTAGACTTTATTGTGAATAAATTGTGAATAACAAAATCACAAGCTACACTGAATCAACATTCGATTCCTTACCGTGTAACTTGGCGATCGTCGAAATCTGCGATCTGATATTCAGAAGTATTACGTGATCAATGGGGCACAACACTTTTTCGAAATAATGAGAAAACCAAAAGTTGCATCAAGGATTATCTTAGGAGCAGGTCTTATAACAAAGACTGCATACTTGATTTGGATCAAAACCCCCGAAAAGATGGCCCGCCCGGGGCTTTAATGAAATTATAAACTACAAAAATCAGTGTTTTTTCTCAGTTTTTTAGATTTATCTCAAAAACCGTGAAATTATTGGTAATAATTGAGCTCAAATCTTTAAAAGGGATTTATTTTCTACATTTTGAGATTTGTTTTCATTGCTCTACAATGAAAAGTTTGAGGGCCATAAAGTGAGCCATGCAGGTGTGACGAATTTCGATGTTTTTTGGTTGGGAATTTCGAGCTATTTTCAAGCTTTTGAAGAGTAATTTCGAGCTGTCTGGGAAATTTTCCATTTTCCGGAAAAGCGGAAAAATTGTTTTGCATAGCTTAGTTTATTTTTTCAGCCAGACGAATCCGCGGGAAGAGTGAGCGATAAAATCTTTTAACGCAGAACTTTCGAGCTGATCTTGAATGAAGTGTTTTCCGGAAAACCATAAATTTCCCCGAAAAATCCAAAAGAAATTTTAAAGAGATTGCTTTATATTTTCAGCCAGACGTACCCATGAGAATATTTGGCGATCATATCATTTGACACAAGAATTTCGAGCTCGTTTCGAATCAAAAACAAAAAGTGTTTTCCGGAATACCCCAAACTTTTCCGGAAATTCCCAAAAAACATTTTTTATTGTGGTACCATGACATAATCCTTATTTCGTAAATGGATGGATATCCGCAAATTATTCGGACTTAATCCTCATTTACGAAACGGGGATTATGTCCGAAAAACTTAAAACTTACTTAAACTATATTATAGACTCCAACTGGAAAAATTTTCCGGAAAGAAAACGGAAACTACAGAAACAATGCGGATGAGTGAAGAAATTTAGTTATTGATTATGTTCCACATATATAATGGAGGCCCAACTTAGACTAACGAAGGTATGCCATAAAATGCTTTAGTAAAGAAAACCCCTCTGATCCAATGCCAAAAAACTTTTTTGCTAGGGGGAGGTATTCCCGATGTTTAAGTCGGTTGGACACTTAGAGGAGTCTGACCCATCTTGCACCGGTGACTATCGGGCTTTTCACTCCTTACCCACAAAACAAAAAATAAACAATGAGTTTATAGTTTTTATGACACTGCCCACATAAGTGAAGTTGTTCATCTTTTCTTTGGGCAGATTGACAGTCTCTTTGCCATTTTCCATCTGTGAATTTTTCCTGGTATTACTTCAAGGTCCAATGAATGCCACTATTATTGAAGATTTCACTGAAAATATCGTCCAGCTCGTCCCCATCAGAATTCATGGAATGTTTTAAAAAGAATGTGAGAAATACTTCCTCATACACACATATGAATTTTCGATTTCTATTTTATCGTTTTCGCACATCCCACTTTACCACATAATAGACAACTAATTCCTTCATATCCACCGCACAACATGCACTTACCATTCGCGACCAATTCGACCAACTGTTCAAAAATAAATAACTTTTTTTCCACTTTACGGCGGCGGCGTTATCTCTTCCACAAATCTATGGCATCACCAAATCTATTACTTAATTTCTTAACTTGTTGGCAAATATCATGGCATGAATGAATAATGAATACTGAAGAAATAAACCATTTTGCATTACGAGCCATTTTTACGAGTCAGAAATATCTATAACGTACGTACGTATCTACGTTAACTATTATGCGATATCACTGAAATTAAGCCCATAAATAATATTAATCCTGTTTCGACGTTCGAGTCTCGATTTCTGTTTTTCGTTTCCATTTCATTTGTGTTGTGCCAAAATGGAAATATTAATATTTTTTTATTTATTTATTTGGAATCAACTTTTAAATCATTTAATATACCAATTATAACAGCTTAAAGAGTTAACATAAATCTTCGAGTCAAGTTTGTATGAATTGCGGGTGAGTTGAGTGCGCAAGTTTTTTTTTGTGTTCTCATTTTCGATAACACTGCACTGTGAGAAAGTGCATTGTAAGAATATATTGAATTTAAATTGCACTTGTGCTCTTTTTAAAACCATTTAAATAGCTAGAATTGTGTTTTGATAAGGGTTACCTTATAAATCCTATAAGCACATGATAATTAACTTCAGAAAAAATTCGTTTTCATAATTCAAAATGACTTTTACTTATTATTATACTGAATTAACACTTTTCACTAAATGCAAAAACATTTAAACTTTACTGCATTGCAATCAAACTTTAACTGGGATGCAACTCAAAGCGAATAAGTTCAATAACCAACTGCTGTTTATGATTGCTGAGTCTTTCTTTCCGTAACCGACCAAGATTCGACATCTTCGATTTTTATAAAAATTGGTGAGAAGTTAGTGCATATTCGATATAACTGTGGTAAAATGATTTTCCGAAGTTCCGAAAAGTTCCAAGATGGCGGCCATAGTAAGTTCGATCCAACATTTGGATATCAATACCGCCCGGATTGTGGCAACCCTGCATGGTAGCGCACCAAGGACTCATGATAAACACAGCATTATGCTACTTAAAAAACTCTAAACTTGATAACCGTTAAACTTACTACGATTTTGAGGCCCGGAAAATAATTGTAATAACAATAACTCAAATCGTACTGACGAATTGATTGTAACTGATCTAGATCCTTAGTGACTTCCGCGCCCACTATGAAATTTGGCAAGAATTATCTATTCACTATTAGCTATGTTTAGGAAAAAAGTTTGAAGGGACTAAATTTGTTTAAATAAATTTGTAAAAATTAAGGTCCACCTTTTTCCAAAAAACGAATTTTTTTTTTAAAATCAAAAAAAAAAAACTAATAGTGAATAGATAGCTCTTGCCAAATTTTATAGTGGGAGTAGAAGTCGTTTAGGAGTAAAACCATAATATGTAGGGGAAGAGTGCCGCCTGCGGCCATGGTTCGGGTTTGGCCACCCTCCCCGTAACTTTTGACAGAAAACAAATGCGGCTGTTCTGAGAAATGTAAAGCGCGAAGTTTTTGTGCATTTACTGTAGCAAAGATACGCATTTGCTTTGTGCTGTGAAGAACATAATTTTTGAATGAGTGAAAATCAACACAAAAGTTTTTTTCAATCATTTTCCAAGTACCATAAATCGAAGTGAATCAATCGAAAAGCTGAAGGTAATCTATGTTTATGTAGTAAATTTATTATATTTTGTGATTCAAAACCAACCAAATCCAACCAAAATGTTCACACATCAGAATGTGCTTATTGCTTTTCAAAGTGGCTGTCAAAGTCGAGTGTGGGCCCCGAATTGGTTCGGGTGTGGGCACCCCTCTTTTTTTTAATTAAAGCGTGTGTTTTACTGAAATATCGTCGTGGATGCCAACATTACTAATTTAAATGATGTTCTTGTGCCTTTTTACGTTTTTTTAGTGGAAGGGAAAGAACCAATAGGCCCTTTAAAAATATCGCAGAAAAAACGTTGTTTTCATTAAGTGTGGGTGGTAAGGTGGCATACCACTTTTCGAAAAATCTTGGTATTGAGTTTTCAGACAAGTGGACCGACTTCCACGCCCTCTATGAAATTTCGCAAGAATTTTCTATTCACTATTAGCTATTTTTCAAAAATTACAAAAATTAAAAGGGACTAACTTTGTAAGGATCAATTTTCAAAATTTAAGGTCCACCTTTTTCCAAAAGAACTAAAGTTTTTTTTTAAATCCAAAGATGCATTTAAGAAGCTCTTTAAATTTAGTTTAAATTTGACTGCTTTATTTATTGTATTGCAATTTTTTAAAACTGGATAATGCAATTCGAAGTAACGCATGCCTGGCAATTAGTCCAATTTTTAAAATTCTCATTAACTAGACTTTATAATGTAAAAATATTTTGTTTCTGGATTGAGAACATATATAGGTATAACATATAAGAATTTTACTAAAATCGGAAACATCATCTTTTTTGCCTGTCAGCTACACGTATAATGCCCTATATATAAAATGAGCCATCTCAATGGTTCTAACAATACTACATAAGTAGAATGTACTTCCTGGTAAACAAGAATTTTCTCGTCGATTCTAGTAGGTATGTATGTACGTGTGTTAAATTCTTTGCTCTTATACCATGCTGTTCTAGCTTTGCGTTGAATAACACCTAGTGGTATACCGATTTTTATGAAATTCGGTATGGATATGGACTGAACTCTTTAGAAGGATATTAAAAACTCTTTGTTTTAGTGGACGGTGTTGTTGTTTTGATAATGTTTTTTGAAAAATATTGTTTGTACGAGTACCTACAATTTTGCTGCCTTCCGCATAACATGAATTTTCCAAACAAATTCTTTCGCTCAATGTAAAACTTCTACTTTGAGCCTCAAACTCATGCATTATGAATGCCAAGTTTTCTGACACAACCAATTTTATTTATATTCCGTAGTTTTTGCTTTTCTACTTTTTTTATCCATTATTTTTGGTTTACCAATTGAATACCGAAAATGAGTTTCCACTAGCGCCGTCTGATTTTTGTATGTAAGTAATGATATCCCTCTTTATACCATAGTCTTTTTTCTTCTTATGCTGACAGGTTGCTGCACAAAAAAAAAAAAAAGAAAACGCAAAACCAAATTTACTTGTATAACCAACTCATTTTGGGTGTTTTCGCACTGAATCACTGCAATAGCCGCCGCCGTTGCTGCTGCCTACTGCCGTCACCGTCATGTTGTCATCGTCATCGTCGACTGTTGTCTCATATTTTATCCAAGTCAACTCCAAAGTTCGCATTATTTGCACCAAGTGGTTGGTGTGCGCACTCGTAAACATGTGCCACATGCGCTGCCGGCCGGCACATGCGCAACATTTTTCGGTATGACTATTCATTCAGCAGCGCTCGTTAGAGACAAGCCGGCTGGCTCTAGTTGTCTTGATTTGGTTTGTATTATTATTATTTTTTTTTTTTTGCGAGTCTGCCGCTTGTTGCAGTGATTGTTTTCTTATTTTCGAAGCATAGTTTTCCGTTAATTTTTAGGGTAAAGAGCGGCAGCTTCACTTACTATCAATAGGATTTGAGACATATGATTTTGAATAAGAAATTATAGCCACCTCTTACCCAGTAACTTATTCTTTCCATAAGGGGGAGGGATGTTGTGTGTTTAACTACGTCAAACCTCTTTGCTGCGCCATGACTGTCGCTTATTATTGGTTTTGAATGTTTAGCATACTTTCAGGCAGAACTCATTTAAAGCGTTATCATCACCATCGGGTGCACTTTTGGTTTGATTAGACAAGAAAAGAAGACAGTTTAGGTTTTCGGTAGTCAACATTCCTCCCCCAAAAGATCGCAAGGCTTTAAAACATCGAATAAAAACGCAATTTTTCGTACAAAATAAAGTGTTTTGAAATCAATGTGTTTTATTTCCTCTAGAACTTTAGTTTAACGTATTTTTCTATTTATGACCTACTTTTTGAACTCTTAAGCAAAAGTAATTTTTCGGGCTTCCTGAGCACATTAAATTTAGACAATATACAGTGTGCATGCGGACTAAACATTAATTAGATGTTTGGCCTATTAATCTACAGCTTAACCCATCTTTGTCCGCACCAAGAATACGTTAACGGATTTCGATGAAACTTAATGTACTGCCTTAGAATAGTCTAATTAAGATATATTTAAAGATTCATCAAAATGGTGTGTATAGAAATTGCGCCTAACTGATAAATTTAAAGCTTAATATATTTTTATTGAAAATGCGGAATTTTTTTAGAATAACATTGCATAAACATGGAAACTAAACACAAAAAGAGGATTCTGTACAGGGGCGTATATATAGGGTGGTTTCTCAGGGGTGTTCCCCCCGAAATTTGTAATGATCTTGCAAAAAGACGTATACGTAACTCATATGTGCACAAGAATAACAAAGCTTTTTGACCCCCTCTGAATAAAAACACTATGGTGTCTGTATTTATTCTCCTAGGAGGAGCATAGTACCGATTCTTATATTTCCTTATCCAGCTTCCTTTCCAGATGGTTCTCGGTATGCCAAAATTTTGACGAACAATATTGGTTCTAATTATAGAAAAATCATTCCTATCTATGCATGTTTCCTCCACCTACAAATCCAATGTGCATGCTGCCGGGGCAGTTGGATCAACCAAATTCTGGTTGGTACCACTTAGAGAGCTAGTTTCCAAAGATTTTTGATCCATGCTTCATTAGTGTAATTTCTCAGCAACGCCCCACGCGGTAAGCGCTGCAGATTAGATAATAGTGGCAAAATTCACTATGGAATATGCATATGACAAATACCACATCCGATTTCCCGCATTGGATAGAGAAGTTTTTTATTAACTAGACTATGTTGATCAATCGATTGTGGATGTTCTTTTTATAAGCTTTCCTTCTTTACGACCATATCTTTTTGCAATGCCAAATGGCTCAACTACACCACTTCTGTGAATACTGTTACATTGTTTTTCCAGCGTATGGGTTATAGTTGTTTTGTGTGGTCGAACTGAGAATTTTGATCATCTTTTTGCAATTTTTCTGGCAAGTTAGCACTAAAATTGTTATTGCTGCGAATGGTACTAAAAACATACAAAGCTTACAATTGCATCGGAGTCCTTCCAGCCAGTAAGGATAGCGAATTTTGACTTACTGGAAACAGAATATGAAGCCACTTACCACTTAGAAAACATACAAAATGACAAAAATACCGACCTACTGGTGTATAAAATTAATTTGAGTCTGAAAATCTGTAAGGAAAACCATTTTTATAGTAAATACTGAACGAATAACTAAGTTAATTGTCAAAACCTCATAAAATGGAGTCAAACGAAACTTACGAAAAGACTGGTAAGTGAAATTACCACCCAACTTTTCACCTTTATAAATAATAGTAAGTGACTTATGGATGATTCAACTAATACACATTTCAAAAAATTGCACCAAGCGCTATCTGAATAACATATAAAATAATAAAAAATATTTTTAACCCTTAAATGCTCATGAACGCCGATTTTAGTGAAAAAAATATGTTATACAATATGTAAAATGATAAGCAAATAACAGCTACATAGTACTTTTTTTGAAAAAATTTAAATTTTAGCAGTAATTTTCAAAAAAGTGGTTGTATCTTATAAAATACAGTGAGCGCTCACCCATATAATTTTTCAAAAGGTATGGTTAAAAAATAAGGTGAAAAAAACTTATAAAATTTTAGTTTTTAAAGGTATTTTATTTTAAACAACTTATACAATGCAAAATAAATAATAAAAGATTACATTCAATACCACAAAAACATAAACAAAATAAATCCAGATCGTGATAGGCTTTATAAATGCCTGGTTACTATACAAGAGAATAAATAAATGCCGTCCAGGATTTAAGGAAATAAGATTAGTGGACTTCAAGCTGGAGGTAGCTGACGCATTATTTTCGTTTAATACAAAAGCAGCTCCTGAGCGTGGACGTCCAAGACCGAACGCACAGCCGTTTCCTCCTAGAGATACCAGATAAGACTTGACCGATCATTGGACAACGATGGACAAAAAAGGAAGATGCAAAATGCCGAATTGCACAGGACAAACAAAAATGCCCCATTTTTTTGGTTTATTTGGTAAATATTGCTTCATATAGCTACCAATTTTAGTGGAGCACATTTGCTCATCTACACATAACCTTTCTAATTTTGGAATACTACCAAAAGTTTTGTTGAGAGTGTCAATTACGGGGCGAATTAGATAAAGCCTATCACGATCTGGATCATCTCTTGCAGGCTGTTTATCTTTATCATTGAAATGTAATATGTACTTCCTTTATTTTTTCAAACCGTCTTCTGTTCATTTGAGCTTTTATCAGATCTACGCAACGAATACTGTTTTCAGACCAGTAATTTCTTGAGTTCGGGAGCTTGTAATATGTCATATAGAAAAGGATTCCAATAAATTTACAAAGGTCGAATATATTGAAAGTAAAAGCATTGTCTACTCCGGCATATTTTAGAGTTTCTTCAACGATATGTTCCTCCAAAGACTGTGGAAATAAATATGACCAAACTTGATATGGTGTTTCCAAATTTTTTATATTTTCTGGAAGACTACTATCCCCACTAAATCGAACTTGCTGATCATTAAATTGAAGATTACCCTTCTCCCATGAAACTCTTTCAAATTCAGAAGATTTAGGATAAATTTTTACCTCACAGAACTGAGATGCAAATGAAACCGAATTAATTCTTTGTGAGGCAGAAGAAGTTGATGGCTCAAAATTAAGTTCCAGTGAACCAAGATCAACATTTGTTGGACTTCCCACATAATTATCGTCATTTATCATTTTGAGAAAAGAATCATGTACGTATGTATTGAGGTCAATCTCATCCATGGTCTCATCATCGGTATCATTTTCATCGACAATCACTTGCATGTTAGTTTCTCCTGGCGGAGCAACCTTCTTTCCTCATGCCATTTCCAGTGGAATAGTTTCCTGTAAGCCATCAATATCTGAATCGCTGCAATCGGTGCTATCGTAAGCAATGTCTTCGCTATTGCACAATAATTCGCAAACCTCGCCATCAGTCATATTGACTCTACCAACTTTTATAAAAAAAAAGGTATTCTCAAAAGTAATAATATAATTTACTTTGATTAATTATTTTGTTAATATTTGATAAATATAAATATATTAACCAATTTCTAAAGTCAATAGCAGTGAACTTGCTTCATCAACGCATCAAATGTAAATGAAATTGTGTACAAGCAACAGTAAAAAATTTAAAAACAAACGACTTCGAAATTTATGGGGGAACGCTCCTTGTATCTTTAAAGATACAACCATTCAATATCATCTAGCGCTCGTGTCATGAAAAAAAATTTTCTCAAATAACTTTCAGTCGGTACTAGGCATATTGTAGACTTACCCAATATTTTTTTGAGCCTGAAATATTACTACACTCTCATGTTTTCCAAGAAAAAAAATGGATTTTTTTTAATTAAGCTCGATTATATTTTTTCAAGTTTAATCTCAAATTTAGGTCACAATTCATAAAATTTTTATCAAATTGCATTTTTTAGTAAAGGGTTTGGGTTTTTAAATGAACTTGTGTAGATAAAATCATATTTGAGTTCAAGACGTAGTCTCGAGAAATTTTTTAATGGTTGTATCTTCAAAGATACAGTGAGCATTTAAGGGTTAAAAACCTTTTTGTTTTTTTATTAAAAATTATATGATTTTTAGTCCTTCAAGAAAACTCATCTGACAGGTGAGAGGGGGTGCAAGAAATATTTCCTTCAAGTTGTTTTTAGTAAATAGTCCAATTATCATGATAGATTGATAATATAAAAAATATTTCCTATATATGAGCCCATGAGCCAAATTGGATAGCTGGTAAGTGAAATTACCGGCTGGGAAAAAATGGGTTAAAAACATGTAAAAATCTTAAAGTTTTCTCTAAGAGCCAGCTCAAAAAAGTTTACAAACGGCTGATGCATCGCTTTGGCCCCCATTTACCCTATAACCATGTAGATTCTTTGTTTGTTTTGGTTTCGTATTTCTTCGATATTTTTCATATAGTGAGTGGAAAATATGACGGAAAAAGCGTTGCTAATCATCAAATCATTGCAAACAGTGTTGAGATACCGATTGGGGTACCCTTTATTACAACTTTCACACTGAGAAAAAGAATACTAGTAATAATTAAGAAATTAAACATGAATAATTCTACTAGGTCAATCATATATTTATATGGTGATATTAACCAAATCATAATTTAGTTCTAATGTATTTTCTTCTTATAACGTTTCTGTAACTCCTAGCGGGAGCATGGGACCTCCATAAAATGCGATCTTTTTCAAACTCTTGTCAGTACGACATTTTTGAATTTCTTTCTCAAAGGACTTTGCCCCCCCCCACCCCGAAATTTTTTAATTGCCTTGCAAATAGGGATTTAATCTACGTTTATTTCATAATCTTTTTCTAAGATGGCTCTGCCGCTTAAATTTTCAAATTACTTTGCAAAAAAAGTAGGAGTAACGTATAATTAGTGATCTTTTTCAAAAAGCTCTGACCCCTCTAACCCTGAAATTCTCGAATTATTTGGGAAAGAGACGTCTGCGCTTTTTTCTCTTAGAGGGCTCTGGACCCACCACCACAAAATTTTCTTATTAACTTGCAAAAAGACGTATGACCTACGCTTATTTCGTGATTTTCATAAGTGCAAAAGAACTATGAAGCTTATCTTTACCCCCTTTTCCTCTCAGTATATTACCACTGGAACAAAATTGATAATTCAAAATAAATAAAAAATCTCAATAAAAGACCTACTAACCACCTCACCTAATCACCAATTGCGTACAAATTTTCAAACCAAAACAAGCACCTAAATCTTTGTGTGTGTGACTAGTGATCGAACCAAAAAAAAAAAAAATTAAAAAATATCTCTCGACTTTTGTATTGACCATTCGATAGTAAACATTTTGACGATTAACGACCAGGTGCGGGTGTTTTTTTTTTCGCTGTTTCGCTGGGCTGCGCAACAGCAACAAGTTGAACAGGACGACTATGATGACGACGACGACGACAACGCCTCAGACGCCTGGTATGTTTTGGTGATTGTGGTGGCGGCGGCACTGCGCTGCTGGAACACACCCGCATTAGAGCAGCTGTTGCTGAATTTCTTGAATTAAACTAAAGTTAAGTCAAGTTAAACATTCGGTCTGGATTTAAAAAGTTGATTGTGCCGATCGATACTACTAAGCCAAAGCTTAGTTGGGTGTTTTTTTTTTTCTAGTTTTTTGCTTCAAATAAAACGCGTTTTATTCATTTTTTCTAAATTTTAAATTGGCTCAGTAGTCTCAAATGAACTAAATCGTGTGTCAGCAACTATTCGCTAGTACTTTGGGTGCACAAGTGTCTGTGCTAGGGTTGGTGTATGGAATTAAATTTGGATTTGAAATTTTTTAAAGTTTTGAAACCTTTTTTTTTAAATTTTAGCTATCGATTGATAAACTTCTATCTTTAACTACGCATTATTCCTATCTTATTATCGTTTCTTGTTTTTGGAGGCCTCTGGCTAGTGAAATTTTTTTCTAAAATGTTTTTACAGAACATTTTTAATACATTAAAACCAAGTTTTTTGAAAAATGGGCTCAAAAGACTCATGCATTAGCTAATGACACAACATAATCCAGACAAATTTACCTTTTGTGCTTAGTTATAAGTTCAGGACGACACGATTTAGTCAAAAGAAAGTTTGAGAATGTTTCAGTGGGGTGAAAATTATGACAATTTAAGTTAAAAAAAAAATAGTAAGGGTGTTATCTTTGGCCTGGCCAAAAATTGAATGCCCTTTACTGCAGTATTTTGAAATTTTTTTTTTTGTACAGGAAGTGCCACGCCCTCTTGAACAAATTCACATTACTACCTCAAATAACGCTTGCACTGCAGATTTGTTTAAATTTTGCCTGTATGGGATATGCCGCGCTCTCTTGTCCGAGATAGATTAATTTTTGTTCAGAGCTAGCATTTACTATTCTTAGTAGCTGAGTGAAATTTGGTTGGATTATCTTAAGTAACGCTTTCTGTATAGCATTTTTAAACTTTTGCTTATATGGGAGGTTCCATGCCTTCTTGTCCAAATCCACCCTGTTTTTATTAAGAGCTTTAACTTACTCTACTTAGTATTCATGTGTATTTTGGTTGCATTACTGCAAATAATGCTCTAAATATTGTGTTTTGAATACTTTTTTGTATGGGCGGTAGGCGTGTCCGTTGACCGATTTCACTCATTTTCGATCTGACAAGCTCACTTTGACGACAAAAGCACCCTACAAAATTTTATGGAATTATCTTATATATATTATATAATTATATTATATTTAAATGATTTCAACGCACAGACAGACAGAGAGACCGACACGGCTATATCGAATCAGGAGGTGACGATGATCAAGAATATATATATGTTGGTTTCCATACCTGATACGCCTACTACTCTCCGTTGCAGAAGGACAAATGAAAACATACCCTGGGTGTAGGTTATGAAAATATATCGTCCCTATACAAATGAAGAGCACTAAATTTAAAAAATTTAATTTTGTTTTTTTTTTCTATGGAAATCGTTTTGCTTTTACTTCAATGATCAAAATAACCATTTTTTTAAACAGAAATATGGCTAAATAGGAGTTATCAAACTAAAGACTATACATAATATTTTGGACCAGAAACAATAAATTACTCAAAACTAGAATAAAACTGACTTATTGCTTTTCACTTGTATACGGACGATATACTGTTGATGTTAAGTATTTGAAATGTTATTTTTTTGACAAACTCTAAATCAACGAAAATAAATGATATTGCACCACTCAATTCGAGTACTTTTGAGATTGTAATGAAATAAAAACCATATAAAGCCGTGATTTTGCATAAAACGGGTTGTGCAACCTCTCGAAAACTTTCGAAAAACTCAAAAAAATTCTCAGCCAATTTGTGTTTGCCCCTTTAAGATTTTAAGGGGTTATCGCGGAATTTTCAAATATCGTTTTTTTATTGTATTAATCTAATGCTTATATGTTAGTTGTTACCCCGAGAGCGACTTTGTTCGCCTGTTCCTGATACGTTTTCAATATGTACAATATGTACCTTATCTCATTCATCCCTGTTAAATAGTTTACTGCCCATTTTTCCAGCGGATGTTATTTGACCCAGTACTGGAATTTTTTAATATCCCAAACGAAACCAAAGGAATTTTAAATAAGAGTTTGTCCTGGAACGTCAACGTATAACATGTCTTTGAGAGAAAGACAGCAGCACGGCGTATTTCATTTTCAAAATTTTTCGAGGAATTTAAAATGATTACAAAAAAAAACTTACATAATACGAAATATTGCATGTACTAAAATGTTCAAAAAATCATTACTCCTATACCATAAAAGATATCAAAATATTTTGGTAGGTCGAAAATAGGTACTATAGCGTTTTTTGTTCCTTAGTACTAAAATAGTAGTAAATTTAGTACTTTTTACCAAATTCTTTGAGCGCATAGCGTGATTCAATACCTTTCTAAAAATGGTCTACATATGAAAATGGGTTAAGAAATATTCCAGTTATGGGCCATTTTGTGGTCAAACCTTTTTTTCAAATTTTTAAAAAATCACAACTTCGAAGCCTCGAGACATACCAATTTTCCCTTTTTTTCATATGAAAGATTATTTTTCAATACCTTTCTGAAACAGGTCTAAGCATGAAATTCGGTTAAGAAATGGCCAAGTTATTTACAATTATTTGAGGAGAGCTTGTCACATTTAACCGATTTTTCTACTTTTTGCACCCCTCCACAAGCCACAAAAAAAATCGCAAAATTTTTTTTTTCCCAATTCTCAAAGATAAGGCATGAAACGAAACCATGAACCAAATTTTAGCGAAATCGGAAGAGGTGTGGCAGATCTTGTTACGCTAGGCATGGAATGCCAGTATTCTTTATTCTCTTACAAACTTAAATTACATTTTTCCATTACAAGTTGCGAATATGATTGTGATTTTGATAATGATAATAATTACAACTATGATTATGAATATGATTATGATTATGATTATGACTATGATTATGATTATGATTATGATTATGATTATGATTATGATTATGATTATGATTATGATTATGATTATGATTATGATTATGATTATGACTATGATTATGATTATGATTATGATTATGATTATGATTATGATTATGATTATGATTATGATTATGATTATGATTATGATTATGATTATGATTATGATTATGATTATGATTATGATTATGATTATGATTATGATTATGATTATGATTATGATTATGATTATGATTATGATTATGATTATGATTATGATTATGATTATGATTATGATTATGATTATGATTATGATTATGATTATGATTATGATTATGATTATGATTATGATTATGATTATGATTATGATTAGGATTATGATTAGGATTATGATTAAGATTATGATTGTGATGAGGAAGCTATTATTGGAATTATCTTGTTGTGATTTTGCTGTCATATCGAAAACTCTCCCCTTTTAGAATTTTCATTAGGGTTCCTATGATTCAGTCTTCTGTTGTTCGTTTTCTTTCAAAACTATAGTGAAAACTCGGCTACCGGAAATAACGCCAGAAATTCTTTTGGAAATAAAGTCATAAGGGAATGCCGCCAGAATTTTTGAAATAACGCCAGAAAAATTTTTCCCAAGTAAAGCCAAGAAAAAAATCCGTACAAAATTCTGGCGTTACTTTTAATTTTTTTTATTTATTTCCAAATAACTATCTGTCATCATTTTTATAGCGTTTTTCCTTTTTTGTATACCACATAAATTTTAAAATTAAAGCCATTATTTTTGTATGCATTTTATTTTCAAAAATTTGCTGGCGCTATTTCAGGGAACCTGAAAAATCAGATAAAAATTCAGAAATCAGTTTCAGTTTTGGAAGCTATTTGTTGTCTTCCAGATATTTGAAGTAAATACTTTGTTATCTCTTTGAAAGTGGACATAATGTGAGAAGCTGTTTCCTTCCCTGAGGATAGGCCTTGTAAATACAAATGCGCAAAAATAAACAGTTGATGGTCTCCACAAAAATCTCCACGGCAGCGGACTTGCTGATCGTCTGTATGGTATAATATATTTTCCATTAACTTCTAAAGTCTAGATGCTTTTGGACGGCTTTCCATTTTTTTTTTTTTCTCCAACGATCTTTTCCAAGCAATCTTTGACCTGCAAAGTTTGCAACTGAGTTCTGGATATAACACCAACTTTTGTCGGCAAAAAGTTCGCTGGGCGGTTTCTCTAAAGTGTGACAGATTTATTGAGGGCCTGAGTCACTTGTTGATAAATGCAATTTGACATTGGAATCATAATTGCAAACTTTCATTTTGGTCGAATAGATGACTTGATTTAATAATTTCATACTTTTTATGGTGATGATTATTCTTCAGTTTGACTAGTAAAAAGGTTTTCCAGCGCTTTTCATCCAAGTTTCTGGAGATCGGAGCCTGTTGAAATTTGATTTCTGTCAAAGGGCATGCTCTTAGGAGTTGAATTGTTATATCTCGATCCTTGAGATTAACTTCGACTACTGTGGGGCAAAATAGCAGAAGAATAAAGATCCAAAGAAGACCTAAGATACGATTGTTATAAATTAGTTGTGCTTGAATCATGTGAAAAACTAAAAACTCGTAATAAATAAAAGTATCAAACTGAAATGGTGCCAAAAACTTTCAAGTCAATTCTCTTTCTTCAAAATATCCAGCTGCTGCAAAATTTGTCACGAGCCACGAACCAAAAGAAACTAAGAATGATAAGGCACGCCGCGCGGGATAATACCGAAAAAACAAAAATACTTAAGAAAAACCTAAACAAAATCAGATATTAGAATTGTTGGCGCCTCACATACAAAAACCACACACACGCATGCGCAACAAAACGGAAAAAATCACTGAAGAAGAAATATGCACACAAGCGACAAGATACAGCGCACAGCTGCTAATCTTATGTGTATCTTAAAGATACTACAATTCTTCAGTGTAACTCATAAGGAAATTCGATATTGTTAACGGTTCTGATGCTGCTGCTGCTTGTAACTACGACGAATAAATAATACAAAATGTAACAAACACACAATTCAAAAAATGCAAATTAATTGGTATCTGTCGTATATACTGCATGGATACTAACCGCCATACTATTGTATCTAGATACATTTGGTGGTACAGCAGCTAAATCATTTTAATATCTTTCGGATAGCCAATGTATTTAATTTATGCAAGGGAAAAACAGAAGTCTCTAACGTTGATTTAACTAATTTGTTTAATCGACAGCTACGCTTTTTGTTGGCTTAACTTTTAAGATACATCTGTAAGTGAGTGTATCTATGAAATTGCTTTATAATGGTCGCATAGGCGTTTCATTGGTAGCTTCGGCGTTGACAATAAATTCAAAATTTTTAAGTTTACTTATACCAAAAAAAAAAAAATTATTGAGTAGGATCTTTTGAGAACTAATTAAAATGCAATATCTATGAGATTAATCTTCTGGGAAGCTTAGTGTCGTCGCCGCTATTGTGTTGTCGGACCACCAAATACGCTTTGGTTTTTCGTTTCGCAGATACATCATAGCGACCACATGAGTAGCGTTTAGCGATGGGAAAAATTATTAAAAATCTGAATTTTGTATTAATAAATTTGTTGTCGATTTTATTTAACGATTCACTTCGTCGTGGAATGGAATCGAAAATGAATCATTTTAAAGTTTTTAATTTTTTTGTATTTTGTGAGAAAAAAAGATTAAATTGCCAATAAATATGAAATATTTGCTATGTTATTTAAATATTGGCTTATAATTTGTGGATGGTGCTTTTTGCGGCACCGCGCTTGAGTCACCCTTTTTTTTCTTCTTTGATTGCAAATATGCGAATATGCGAGACAAAATATGTTGTATGTTTATAACTAAATTTAGATTTCCTGTTGATATAATCTTCAAATTTAAATGCCCCCTTATCTCAAGCGGACTTTTGCAATCAAGTTCAAGGTAAAAATTCTGTGGAATTTCGTGCAGTGCAAGATTACAAAAAAGTTATCACTGAAAATGCATTGCTATAGATTACATGCTGTTCCAAATGAAATCAAACTTTTGAGATATGTATTTAACTCTCAATTGCCGCATGTTCCATCAGAAGATCGGAATATAGCTTTATGAAAACCGGTATAAGTTCGAAACCCCTTATTGGATTTTAATAATATTATAATAATAATAACAATATTATTATATAATTACTTTAATTGGCTGCAAAATATATGTGGAAAAGATTTGAATCCGAGTCATGATTTTCCAGATATGGCGAATTTTCGGTGCTATTGTAATGTTTTGGTAAATTGCATGAAAATTTCTTTGGTTTACTTTTTTGTTTTCCTATAAAAAATATGCTAACAAAGATAATCAGATACAAATAACATATCAAATGAAAGGAAATAAATTATGCATTCATAATTTGTTACTAAAACTATGTATTAATAATACAGTTTTTGGAAAAATAGAGCTTAAAAAAAACCGGTTAAAAATTTTAAAAAATTTGCCATATCTTGAAAACCATGACTCGAATTTGAAACTTTTGTACGAAAATTTTGTAGCCAATTAAAATATCTTTCATATGATATAAGTACGTATCAATAATATTTAAATCCATCAAGTGGTACCGATTTTCCAGTTCTGGTTTTCTTAAAGCTACATCCTGATCTTCCGATGGCTATACCTCCGTCACCTTTGCGTGTTTCGAAAAACAGAACTGAGAAAAGTTGTTCAGAATAGTCCCAGGAATCTTACGTTTTCCGGCGTTCTACCGATAACCAACCACCCTGTATATGCATGTTCGTTTTTTTTTGTTTTTTTTGTGTTTTATACTAATATCTGAGGCAAAATTTTTTTTCGAAGAGGGAGATGGGCACAACCATAAATTTAAAACTTAATCTGTTCATAACTCTCAAACCAGACAAGTTATTTCGATGCAATTTAGTAGACGGATACTGCTTAACAATACCTTGTAATAACCGAAAAGTGGGCGGTATCGGAGAAGTGCCACGCCCACTTTTTAACCATTAAGAAGTTTTATTCAATATTACTCAAAAACGACTCCAACAATGAAAATTTAGAAGATGTTACCACTAGAAATAAGGATTAATATTTGATATAACGTTATATTACGAAAACTCTTTGAAGGGCGTGGCACCGCCTACAAAAATGTAAAACGCTTTAAAAAGTAAACTAACAAAGCAATCTTTCTGGAAGAGAGTTAACTTGCTTTTAGGCACCTCTGAGCAGAAAGTTTGTGAAATATCGCCGGTGCGCGTGGAACCTCCCATACAAGTAAAACACTGTATATGCTATTTCACGCAAATAGTACAAGGTTTTTTAATGAAATTGTAGGCAAGTACTGCTTGTCAATGCCGAAAGTGGGTGGCATCAACGAAGTGCCAAGTCCACTTTTCAACGATTCAAAATTTTTATTCAATACGACTTCAATACTTTTGATGAAAATTTAAGTGGAATTACCCCTGAGAACAAAGATTATAATGTGATACCCCATTATACTAGGAAAACTCGTAGAAGGGCGTGGCACCGCCCACAAAAATATATCACTCTATGAAAAGAAGCTAATAAAGTAGTCTTTCCAAAATTAAATATGGAGAGTCAACTTGCTATTAGGCACCTCTGAACTGGTGGGTGTAGCACATCGCTTACAAGTTAAACACGTTATACGGTATAACTCGCAAACTGTATAATATATTTTAATGAAAATTGGTGAATCCCTATCAACCATCAATACCTTGTAATATGCAAAAATAAGGCGGGATCTAAAAAGTGCCACGCCAGCCCTCCAGCAATGAATAATTTTTATTTAATATTACTCAGAAGAAGCTGCAACGATTTTGAATTAAGCTTAGTGTGTAGTATATTATACTGTAAATGTTATAAAGTAAACGTTAATTCTGTCAGTTTTTAAATATTTCTGAATCACTATCAGATAAGAGTTCTTCAAAGCCTATTATACTGTGCAACACAGAAATCTTAATGAGATCTACAGAATTTTAGGTTAGGGTCGCTGATTCCGAATCTGACAATCGTTTTTTCTTATCTGGTCTGAAATCATCTTCAAAGGCTGAATAAATTTTGTGATGAGAAAAATTAGTCTTAGTCTTTTCAGACCAAGCAATCAAGACCCAGATTGCTTTCAATTATTTTAAGCTTCGAAATTCATCGCAGATATATGGTCCCAAAAAGTTTTTTACTTAAAATTTACCGTAGAATCCGAAAGTAAAAGAAACCGGAGCAAAAAATGAATTGATCCTTTCTAATGCACATACAATAGATAGGTTCGAAATTTAGATTCATTCCGAAATCGATTCAGAAGTTAGAAGGACCCTTAGAAACGATATCTGCAGATTTTTTTTTTTTTCGTTCCGAGAAAACCATTGGAGCACTTTTGATTCTACTGAAGGCCCATTTTGACTAAAAAAAAATATTTGTTTTGGTCATAACTTTTTCTTAATTACAAAATGGATACCCGAGGCTGCTTTAGAAATAAAGACTCTGTTCTTGCAATAATTTTGGCGTTTAAAAATTATAAAATGTTTTTTGGGATAATATTTTATAGGACGAAAAATGCTTACAATTATCCAAAAAATATGTATGAATTTTTTGAGATATTTTGTAATATTTCAAAACTTGATAAAAAAAATTTTGGAAAAATTCTGAAATAATTCACACCTATTCTTTAAAAGACTCTAACCATTTTTCCTCTTACGAAATTTTTTAGTAGATGCTTTGGTTCTGAGTAAACCTAGCATTTTGCTGACAAACGTAAGCTTTACTGCTGAAAACTCTTAATTTGATAAATTTTTGAAATACTCAATACTGAAAAAATTCACATGTATTCTTTGGGTAATTTCAAGCATTTTTTGCTATATACTCTTTATTCCTTAGATGCCTTGCTTTTGAGTAAAAAATCGTTTTTTCGAACACGTAAATGATAAACGTAAAAAAATCAATTTTGGGACGCGAATATTATCCCCAAAAAAAATGTGTAGTTTTTAAACGCCAAAATTTTTGCAAGAACATAGTCTTTATTTCTAAAGCACATTCAGGTACCCATTTTGTAATGAAGAAAAAGTTATGACCAAAAAACATACTTTTTTAGTCAAAATGGGTCTTCAGTAGAATCAAAAGTGCCCCATTGGTTTTTCTTGGAATGAAAAAATAAAAAATAAAAATGATGCAGATAACGTTTTTAAGAGTCCGCAGTGTGCCAGACGGTTCAAATCTCCGCATTTTTATCCGTTACGGATCAGTAACGGATCCGTAACGGGTAAAAAGCGAAGATATGAACCGTCTGGCACACTGAGGTCCTTCTAACTTTTGAGTTTGTTTCGGGATGATTTTTTTTTTGCTTCATACAAAATCGAACCGGTATAACATACATATATTTAAGATAAATGAACTGCATTTACTGAGCTGCATTTATATTGAGCCTTTTCGATGGGCAATCTTAATATTCAAGGTTTTTCAACCTTAAGCAATTTATTTTTGTTTGAACTTTTATGTTAAAACAAATTTATTTATTAATTTTTTTATGGTCAAGTGTTTGCTTGCTTTAACAAACCCAAAAAATATTTCATAAATTCACAATAATCTTAATATGAGTTTATACTGAGCAAGGCTTATCTTAAAGTTTAAACAAAAACCAATTGTTGGGCAATCGAATTTTAATGAGAAGTCAATGAACGTACAAGTGTTTCTCATGATAAGGAATTTGGATGGCATGAGTCATAAATGAAAGAAAAATGTTTAAAATTTTTTCTGCAAATTCTGGTGCATTTTCTCTTTCTAAACGTTCTGAACGTTAAGTTTAAGTTTTTAAGTGAAATCACAAGACAGTCTTGTGGACCATAGGTAAGTCCATACAAGGAGCAACCGTTATAAGAATTTGAAATTTCCTAACTCGCACATACCAATGTCATATGAAACAAGAAATCACAAATCACAGGCATAAGGGTTGTTGAAATTAGTGCGCTTTTGCTCGAGAGGGGACATTCAACGTTATGATCAACAACCAGCCGCCATGTTACCAGGTAGTTTTGCAAAAACCTAACATACGAGTACCATGCTCAGGTAAAAGTGTATGCATCGTCCGCCTAGGAAAAAAGGAAGCAGGAAGGTACATGACACAGAAAAAAAACAGAAAATTGTTGTAATTTTTGATGCACTGCAGCAAAGCATCAGCATCAGTCTGAAAAGCAGCAACGGCTGCACTCAGCACATTCACAGTCGCTATGGTATATGGGGTGGCGTTGGCAGCTGTGAAGGTCGCCTATATGAACATGAAATGCAATTGAGGGAAGGAAATGTAATGCTTGATTTTGTTTTTGTCGATCTCTCGCTGGAACAAAGGATTTAGGGGTACAATTGCACCTCGTTTTTGAAGGGGGCTGCTGCAGTTCAGTTGCAGCAGTTGATTAAAATTTTGCTTTTGTTGGCATTGCAACGATGCTGCTGTTGATGAACGAAGATCGGCCGGTGTGATTTGGTTTTTATTAATGTTACTTGATGGAATTTCATACATATTTATATGTATTTTCCTCTTGCCGCGTGCTAAAAACTGCAGATGTTTTACTTTCTTTACCTTCAATGTATTGTTCGACAATGATCTTTACGGTTTAGAGTTGGAGGTAGTTTTTGAAAAATCTTTGCAGAGTGACTTCTATTGAATTGTAGAGAATGTAACGTATTTTTAATGCATAGATATTAGCACGAGCTGATTTTTGATTTTTTTGAATGATCTTTAAGTGATCTACAAAGTTTGCTGAACACCCAGTTATTCCCAACACATATGTCCGATAGCCAGTGAGACATCAGTAAAATATCACTAAAAAGATACTTTTGCACTGTGTCATGCATATTATACTTTGCGACTTTCCTATTCATCACCCAGCACAGTACTTCCATGAGCATGAAAAAAAAAAAACCGAACTCCAATAGAGAAAAAGCTCCAAAAATTACCTAATAAATGACATAACAAAACCACTCAGTTTCCACAATCCATAACTCGTATGAAAGATTACTGATAAAGTCAAGTTCCATTTAGACTTAAACGCGAAAAACTCTGGCTGATAGGGAGGTTGCCAGGGACGAGATAAGATATTCTTTAACAGAAACTGTAAAGAAAGTGCTTGAGAGATTCCTTCTCGTTGCCATCCATGCCAGTCCAAAAAAAAATAATTAAAGTGGACACCTAGTCTTTCAGCATGCTTGCTGATGGCTCAGAGCCCAGTGCAAACTGCAGCGATTCTTGCAATATCAGAATGATTTCTGGATAGCAGGTCTGATGTTTTTGATTTGTTAAATGAAAGCCAAATTGCTTGTAGTCCTACATGTTTCTAAAGCTTTCCATATGATATTCGACTCGGTGAGGAAATTTGAAAAAATCCTTTTTTTTTTACCAGATCTATCGGAGTGTATACATACTCAGAATGTGTCCCGCGTAGAGAGGACCCATGTCCTGCTTGTTCACCAGCTTTTTCGTTACCTTCAATGTTCCTGTGATCTGGAACCCAATCGATAGTAAGTTCAGATTGACGCCCTAGTTCGACTTAATGTTTTCTGCATTCCTCAACTAAGTAGTTTTGATATTATTTTACTGAGTTCAGCGCTTTGATAGTGGCCTGCCTATCAGAGAAGATCGCCACTTGTCTAAAGCTGATATTAGTGGTCTCTATCAGCCTGCGGGCATTGAGAATAGCGTAAAGTTTTGCCTGACAGGCGCTAGCTGCATTAGGTAAGCTAAAGCATTGAGATATATTGAGGTCTTTTAAAAATGCAGCCGCGCCCATGCCACAGTTCATTTACGAACCATCAGTGTATATGGTGGTTGCGAAATTTAGGCAGGATGTATTGGTTTCTTTCTGGAAACTATAGACCAAAGTTTTTCTCGAAATCTAGTATGGGGCAGATGCAATCTGTGTGGGAGTTAGAAAGTACAACTAGTAGGGTATCAAGGATGGAGCTGTGATCATAAGACTTTGGCTTCTCTGAACCTAATCGCACTACATTGTGATCCATTTTACCGAATCTAGAAGATCAGCAAAAACAAAACTCTTAGCATGGTTGACTCTTGGAGAACTGAAAATTAAAGTTCAGCTTGAATTTTTTCGCTGTTTACATACTTTACGACAGTCGATTTTTGTTAAGATCACGACAGAAAACGTGCTTTCCCTTTTCTCTCTTATTAAGTTCTTCTATTTATACTCTGAAAGGAACATGCCCTATAAAGTCTATTGTGCCAAATGGTACCAGTTGCTTTCATTTTCCGTTCCTATCGTGAAAATAAGTCAGAAAGTTAAAGGTCATGAAAAAGTTGTAAATGTAAAGTCTTTACGGTAATGTGCAAAAGCATAATATCTCTTATTGAGGTGGTGTATACATTCGTCAAGATTGCTATTCAGGCTACTATATATTTTGGCAGATGGCTATATAACCCATAACAAACTGGAATCAATCTCTTTACTAAAGTTTTCATTGCATCGCATCGGTTTTCTGAAATGTACTTATCACAGGGAGTGAGTACTGAAAAACTATGGGTTTCTAAAATTTGTCTATATCCTACTAATGTTTGAAACTTCCTCTGGGGTTAGTTCAGAATAACCTCTACAGATTCGAATATGAGCAAAACATTTTTTACTGTCCCTGCGCTAATCTCACAAGGCTCAGACTTTGTCATTTCTCAATCGAATATCCATTTACTTCTGTGATGGGCCACGTAAGGACGTAAGCCATTCGAATAAGGATTGAATTTGAATAAAAAGTTTTTAAGTTTATCACAACTCTCTGTAAACGTAAGCTTAGTCGGGTTAAGGTGAATTTAGAAAAGAAAATTAACCAACCAATGGGAACAAAAATCCCTTGATGATCATATTGATCAAAGAACATTGTTACAGTGCAAACAAAAATAATTCTCTTAAATTGTTTTAAGCCAAATTAACTTCCAAGCTTCCAAACAAAGAGAGCTTATAACAGTACATTTCCCCAAAACTAAGCTCCAATGGAATTGGAACACTGGAGAGCATGATCAGTTGAAACTGGAAGTAAGATCTCTTCAATGCTACAAGTATAAACTTAAGAGAAAAGCTTCAAAGAGCTTCAAAAAGAAGTATCCAAAAACTGAGCAAAGCAGCTGCCTCTCCACTGTATCAACATGAACGTGCTCACCTGTTTCTCGCACACATATAATAACGGAGTATAAGCAAAGAGCACGAGACATAGAACTACCAAGCGCAAAGGAAGGCAATACATGAACGCTTGCTTATATAGCAAAACCCAGCAACTCCACCCATATACATAAGTATACCCATACGCTTTTGTATATGAAACCCACACCAATAAACGGTTAAATGATCGTGCAAACGATCATACATATGTGGATATGCTCCAGCTGCTCGTTTATGAGTAGGGGAAATTGTTATTGTTTTGTCAACGCGCTGAGATTTGTTATTTTTGGTTCGGAGACGCCGGTTTTATTTTTATCTTTTTATTTCTAGAGAGAGCGCGTCATATTTTTGCAGGCAATTGATCGAGAGTTTTAGTAAGTGAGCAAGTGAGTTGTTGGGCTGCAAGCAATATACCTATGCGAATATGGCACGTGCTCGTATGACACGATCAAGACGATGACGATGATGACGAATGCAGCGCGCACATCTGTTGTATGGTTGTTGGTGATCTGATTGTTGTTGGTTGGACTAACTGACTGACTGCTTGTATAGTGGTGACTCTGCATAAATGGTGCCAATGGTGGTGGTTGTTACTTTGAGTAAATCAGGGGTTAGAATTTTGAAATCTGGCGCTTGGCAAGATCACTTTTTTCGGGTTGTTTTTCCTTCAGTGTGTACTTTTAGACGAGGGGGTTGTTCGGTTTAATGTTCGCTGTATAAAAATTAATGTGAACATTTTGCATTGCATCATTCGTGTACTGAACTGCAAACGGAAGAGTCTAAAGAGATGATGATCGAATATCGTCGGAGTGCAGTCTGAATATTGAAGAAATTTTTATAAAAGTGCAGTGTGATTTATTTTTTTTTTTAAAGCTTGAACTAAAGCGGAAGTTTAGTGCACAAGTTCCGAAAAGAAAAAAAAAATATAAAGAAAATATTGAGAATTTTCGGAAAAAGTCTTACTGTTTACTGTGTGTTGAATGTGTATAAAACTTGGATTACCTACTCACCAATCGTGTGCTGATTATTAAGGAATAAAATGGATAAGACAAACTATAGTAAATGTCCGCTTAAAAAGCGTCCTATAATGTTGCAGAATGAAGAGCACCCGCAGTTCCAGGAGGATGATCATTTGGATAATGGTTAGTGATCGTATGAGTTTAAGAAAAGATCGTGAATCATTCTAAAATGAGAATGAAATGCAAATTGATGAAGTCATAAGTCGGCTTAAAGTTTAGTTGGCTTTAGTAATTTTCCAATCTTAATTCGTGTTTAAAGAATTCTAATGAATATACAAGACAACTCTAGGCATATACGAGTATTAAATGATAGTTCTTTTTATTTGTCTCTGCCTTAAAAAGTAAGCTACTCCGATCCCAAATTAGTTTTACATCTCGAGTCTTCATTTCTTAATTTTCTTCATATCATTTCCATTCATACTATACATTTCCTAAGTCTGCAGATCTTTCTCTCAATAACTGTCTCAAAATCGTCTTTTTAGAACCATTTTTTTTTGGTATATGGTACTGGGTGAATTGTCCCATTCTGGTCTCTGTACCCTGTACTACCGTTTTGTTTCCAGGTCATGCATACATCAGGACACCCAACTTTTCGCTGAAAATTTTTGTTAAAATTATTGGCAAAACGAGTGCGTACCTCTTCATTTTTTGGCGACCGATTTGAGAATTGATTTCAAAATGCGAATTTTCGTTTTGGGTGAGGTAACGGAAAATGTCCATATTTGATTCAGTTGAGCAAAAGATACTTTCAAATTTGATAATCTTGAGGTAATGTCCTTTCATTACCCTTTCATAGGGCCATTCTATGGCTTATAACAACCGGCTATAATGCAAATACACTTAAAACTTCTATTCTACAAAAGGTTTTATTATAAGCAAGAGCTTCAACGAATCCCTATGAAGGTCTGATCCAATAGTCTGAAGATAGACCAACTGCCCTACTACTCACGGGTGATCCAATAAGAGCTTCCTACTTTGTTTTCTAAATAAAATACTTAAAAATCAATGTATTGATGCAAATCTTTACTTGGAATGATAGTTCGGTTCCTACAACTCAATGTTTAAAAATTATTTCGTTCAAATGTTGCCCACGACTAGCTCTTAAATGGTTTATTCTGTGGGTCTAATTTTCAACAATTCTTTTGAGCACATCGGCCGGTATTCCTTGAATAACACTAGCTATGTTGATTTTCAAAGCATCAATAGTTTCGGGTTTGTTGACATAAACAATTGATTTAACATATTTCTAAAGAAAGTAATCCAATGGCATCAAATCACATGATTTTGTGGCCAATTAACAGGAGCATTTCTTGAGATGATGTTTTCATCGAAAGTTTCCCTCAATAAAGCGATTTTTTTCCAGCTGTATGGCATGTTGTGCCATCCTGTTAAAAAATGAGGTTGGCTACACTAATATTCTGAATTTTTGGCAACAAAAATTCATTGATCATTGCTCTGTAGCGAGCACCATTGACCGTAACACGGGCTCCATCCGCATTTTTGAAGAAATACGGTCCGCTGATGCCTCCTGCCCATAAACTACACCAAACTGTACTTTTATCGGGATACATTGGAAGCTCTTGGAATGCTTCTGGTTGTTCATCGGCTCAATTACAGCAATTTTGCTTATTAACGTAGCCATTCAACCAGAAATTATCTTCCTCGCTAAGCACTATTTTTCAATAAAATAATTTGAAGTTGTTGTATGGCCCATAAGCCGAAATTAAAACGTACACCAATATCCACCGGCTTCAATTCTTGTATGAGCTGTATCTTGTAGGCCTTCTGCCCAAAATCACGCCTCAATATACGCCACAATGATCCATAAGAGATGCCCAAAGCCTGAGATCGGCATCGAATGGGTTGTTTACGGTTTTCACGAACACTCGCTGCTACTGCAGCAATATTTTCTAAATTACGGGCTCTAAGCATTCTAGTTGAATGATGAATGTCCAGTAGTGTAAAATCGATTCGAAATCTGGTGATGGTGTTACGAATAGTGCGCTCAGCTTGACGCTCATAACGACTAAAATGATGTTAAAGAACTCTATAACATTCTCTAGCTGATGACTGATTTCGGTAGTAAGTTTCCACAATTAATAAACGTTGTTCAGAAGTAATTCCATTCAAAATTGGGTCGTATTGAATAGTGAACACAAACTTAATATGTACAAGCCATTTGACACATAACAGCAGTCAAAACAACCCAGTTGGAAAAGGGACCTCGTATTGGATCACCCTAATAATTTTGACTAGTCTGGCTAAAAGTGGTTACTTATTGTCCATTTATCAAATACTGAGCGAAAGGCCGATAGTGTTGGCAACAAATGACAGTAATTTTATTTTTCCATTTTTTTATATCCATCCTTGATACATAAAAATATTGTAATTAATGTATGTCACTTAAATTTCAGATGAAGGTCCTGTGGATCTCAGTCTTGCGGCAACACAGCAATCAGTGGTTGAATATCCCAGACATGAACCAGCACAAACCGTAACCAGCGTAGAAAGAGAACAAATTTCGCCAGCGCTGACACAAACCAAAGAAGAACTCGCGCGACGTATTTGGGAAGAGACACGTGATATAGCGCGTGCCTTTCCTGATGTTTTCACGCGTGAAGAAATTGCACGCAGCTTGGCACGTTTGGGCTACGGAGACTTTTCACTACCCTTGGATGAAGATACGCAGAGTGAAAACGAGATACAACAGCAAGCAGCGCCTTCACTAGAACAGCCAATAGAAATTGAAAGAGCACCCGTCATAATAAAGAGAGAACTCAACAAAGAACCAGAAAATTTCTACGAAGATGCACAAAATGTTGGCGCTTTTCGGAACTTTAATAACAATCTGATGAAAAGTATAGCCGAATATGAAGACTGTCTGAAACCACAAAATTTCTCACGTGAAACGTCACCGCTAATGTTGCGTGGAAATGTGCCCACGCAAGAGGAATACTTTCACATGGAAGAGGATGAAATATCTTTGCCAGCAATCAACATCTACGAACCGGAAGATTTAAGCATTAAACTGGATACCACACAACAAAACAGCAGCAACTTGGGACGTCGTATCTTAGGTGAAAGCATGAATCTACATCATGTGGCGCGTGCACTGCTTAGCATGCAAAATATCAACAACAACAACAACAACCAGGGTGCGATCACTAATCATAATAGTCCTTTGAAAATCAAAACCAGCAATGATCTCTACTATCAATGTCAACAATGCAACAAATGCTATTCCACCTATGCTGGACTGTTGAAACACCAGCAGACGCATAAATACGAAAGTACCGAATATAAAATTATTCGCAGCAACCCGAATGGCAATGGTGGCAGCATCATTGATTCTACAGAATTTTGCACCGAAAAGACTACGGCACTGATACAAGCCAGCACAGCGGCACCACTACAGTCACTGCAACAGAAGCCAATCGGTGTGCCACGTTATCATTGCAAAGATTGTGGCAAATCATATTCGACCTTTTCGGGTCTAACGAAGCATCAACAATTTCACTGTCCTTCTGCGGAGGGCAACCAGGTGAAGAAAATTTTCAATTGCAAAAACTGTGAAAAGACCTATGTATCACTGGGCGCACTCAAAATGCACATACGTACGCATACGTTGCCATGCAAGTGTCCCATCTGTGGTAAGGCCTTCTCTCGTCCCTGGCTACTGCAGGGTCATATACGCACACATACTGGCGAGAAGCCTTTTAGCTGTCAGCATTGTAATCGTGCATTTGCGGATCGTTCAAATTTGCGTGCGCATATGCAAACACATTCGGATGTCAAGAAGTATTCGTATCCCACTTGCACCAAGTCATTTTCTCGTATGTCATTGCTTGGTAAACATTTGCAAGGTGGTTGTCAACAAAGTCCAAATTCTTCAGCGGGTTCATCGCTGGATTCACAAGAGAACTTGCTGGCTGGTGGAGGCTTAAACCAACAGCATTTGCATCATCAACATTTGCAAGGCGATTATGCAGAGTGGCGCGGTAGTTACAGAAATCAACAGCAGCAGCAGTATTATGCGCAGAGTGTCAGTAGTCGCGACGAGGAAGAAGAAACGGATGCAGAACTACAGTATCAGGTACAACAGCAGCAGTTGCCAGCAATGCAGCATCCGATTTTAAGTCAAATGGGTGGCTATTAAGCGGTGTTCCAACAAATATCGTTACTGTCACATAGTTTAGTAGATAAGTCCTATGAACCTCAGATAGCTTATTAAGTCGAGGCTTAGCCAGGATAAAGTTAGTAAAAAATGTAGTTCAACCAAAGTAGCAAATTCAAGAAATAAATTTTAGTGCCAAAAAGTATGCGAAGCAATAATATTGCTTTTGTAGAGTTTTACATTTGTAGTGTTTCATTTTTGTAAAATTTAAGTCTAGTTTATAGCTTTTTTTTTCTTGGCTCTTAGTTCATTTAAGTTTATTATTTATTTAATTTATTTATATCTCAATTAAACTCTTAATTATTCCTCAGACAGTTTTGTCTAGTCAGTTCAAATCTAGTACTTATTTATTTTTCATTTTAATTTATATGTAGTTTTATGGCTTATCCGAATTAAACGCTTTAACTTGTAAGGAATTGTTTCTAATTGTATTCATTTATTTATTTAAATTCTTGTTATTTGTTAATGTATTTTGTTACTCTCCACTCATTGTACAAATAGTTCTTAGCAAATGTACAGCCTTGAATTAATGTCAATAAAATAAACTATAAATATATAAATTAATTCAACCAGAAGGTTGATTCTTCTCTAGTTTGATATTATAGCAAACCAGATTTGACCAACTGAACCGGCAACTTAAGTCCTGGAATGCAATGCACATAACAGAAAAAAACGTAGTAGATCAAAAGTCATCTTATGAATGTTGGTTGTTTAGTGACTGATCCAAAGGTGCTCTACTGTGTTACAGAGTTAGCATAGATATGCTGCTTAAGAATCAAAATCTTTGCAAGACTATAGGAAATTTGAAGAGCTAGTGGGAGGGCTACCACCCCAGGGAGATAAATCGATATAGTCCTACATATGTAGATGACTACTCTGCTGACTTTTTTTGTCACACACAACTCGTGCCGGGCAGGATATATAGTCACAATGCCACTGCCTAGTGGTACATATTTTAACAAGTTCTTTTGACCAACTATTCAGCAATAGAAGAAATTATCGTAGTTATTCACTGGGAACCTTGTTCTCTGTTTGCTAAGGTAGGATATTCAACTGGAAAGTGTGTTCTGTAGTGAGTACTGAAAGGTATTTGCAGTTTCTCTACTTGAATTCCAATACACCAATGACCCGTATTGACAGCTGTAACATTAGCGGTTAAAGTATGGTTTCTTTCAATCAATTCCACGAATCTTATTGATATATTGGACCAGTACATAAAGGGAGAACTTCAGCTCAGTCTCCAGAGGTAAATTTACTGGTATCTCTGGCGATACGTTCAGATAGACTCTTAGTCAAGCTTAGTGGTACCCCTTCTCATTCCCTTCTATGTTTCTATGGTTTGTTATTCAGATGAGGGTGATGTCGGTAAAACATTAAAGCTCAGTTCACTCTGCACTCTTTAACTAGCTTTGATTTCATGGTGAAGAATTAATTCCGGCATTTATTCTGGCCTAACCAATATGGCTTTAGTAGTTAAAAAGGTTGAAGATAGCTCAAGAATTTAGAATATCTTGGTGGAAAATCAAAGTTATCATGAAAGATCACATAGTAACGAACCCTTCCTTCATTAGCCGGGGTAAAGCCGTCGGCGTCCAGGGTTCACCACAAAATTTATATTTCCCAACATCTTTTCCAAACGTTATAGTTCTCTTTATTCACTAAAATGTATGCGGCGACCACAAAAAGAAAGCATTAAGTTATCACATTACTTAGATTCTAATCTTCCTACCCGTGGGCAGAGTTCCAGCATGTCTCTGTCCGTCCGTCATGGAGTGCATCACTGACCATGACTCTCCGTCCCTTGGGTCTTGGTTTCCATCTATCCATCGTGGAGTGCATCACTGACTATGCCTCTCCGTCACTAGTCCTAGGTCTCCGTCTGTCCGTCGTGGAGTGTATCACAGAAAATGCCTCCCCGTCAGTTGTCCACAAAATATATAAATTGATTGATAATTGTAAGTCCCAGTCATGTCCCAAAAAGTCCTCGTTGTTAAAAAGTTTTATGTTGCGGGATGTAAGAAATAAACGCAGAGCACGTCTTACCTGTGCGGCGACCAACAAGAGATATAAAGTATCTCAAACAAGAAATACCTTCATGGCCTTTATTAAATAGTGGCCACCCGCCCCCTTTCGTGAGTTTCTAAAGTAACATTCGTTGGAGTGCGTTTAGAATTCTTTGCTGGCGCGATATTCAGTTGGTTGTAATTTTTGTTGGCCGATGGTTTGATTATCCGTGTTCTATTCGCATCCTCGCTTAATTACAGGAACTTTTGTTGATATCTTCAGATTGAGATGGCCCAGGGTGAAATGCTTAAGCCTAATAATGGAAATGAGATTCCCGGTAATTTGACTTACACCTAAAAATACAAATAGTTGCCTCTGAATCAAACACACCCTCTGCAATCCGTTTAATGTAATATATCGTCAAATTATTGAATAAAACCCAAAAAACAGTGTAAAACTTATCAGACCCATAGTCACCTGAGAAAAGTCATTAGCAATGAACAAGAAATCCTTTTAACCTAAGGATAACACCAGTCTTCTCAGTCGAGCTCTTTACGAGGCGTGATGGTTGAGAGATACCTCACGAAAACTTATGTGCCAGTTCCGAAATCTTAGAACAAACTAAATCAGTTTAACATATTCTACCAGAATATCAAGGTTTTTTGGAGGTTTGTTTCCGACATCTCGAAGAAAACATATTGATAACCACATGATAAAGTGAATATGTACCATATAGGAATAGTCTGATTTTGGCTTCTTACCAAAACCAATAATGAGAATATACCAACATTAATTGGCCAAAACTAATGCCTTGGAGCAATCAAAACATAAGTAAAGACAAAACATTGAAAATCCAAGGTGCGTTTTACGCAAAGGTCCTAAACTGTCGAATAACCAATTAACCTAAAAAAGAAAAATCAAATCAAATCAACATTTGAGTCTGTGCCAAATTCTAAAAAACCAATTAGAGTAATGACACAAAGCTCACAACTGACAACAACGCAAAATCGAAACAATGCAAAACGCAAAAATCACAACAAAACTGACAATAAATTAAAAGCCAAACAAACCAAACAACCAACCAGCCCAAGACAATAAATAAAAAGTCTCTAACGACGACGAAAAGTTCAATCACCCGCGACAATAATTTTACGCCTAATTAAATGAAACTGCGACTCAACGCCGTGATACAAAGCGTCGCCGAATGAGAAACGCCAAACCAACGGCGGCGGTAACCAGCCTCCAGTCACACTTGTCAAAGCGAAACGAAACGAAAAATGAAACAGAAATCTGATATTCAATGCAGCAGCGGCAGCAACTCATGTGTCTTAACCTATGACCGACTAAACAAGCGGCAGACAGTTGAGTTGAGTAGAATTGGGCGCACAACACAAAAGTCTTAAGTTGAATAGGCCTCCTTTTTTCTATTGTTGCTGTATGTTGTTGTTTTTTGGGTGTCAAACGCTCTGCTACTGACTGCCAACCCAGAATTTTGCTGAGGCCTACTCTACAGTAGAAGTGCTACTGTTGCAAGAACAAGCTGCCTCCGAAGCGCAGCGCGCGCGCGTGCTTTTAAATCAAAGTCAAGTTTTGCCACAAGCGTTGAAAATCCGTCGCCAAAGCTGTTGCAGACCGCAAGCTAAACTGTTTAGAGCAAAAAGCAGGCCAGAAAACCGAAAACAAACCGGCAGCATAAAGTTAAAAGCAACCAAGCCAGCCAGTCAGGTTCAATCAACGCCATTTGTTGCAGTAGCAACAAGAACAGCAGAGCAACATGAGCTCCATATTGCAAGCGAACAATTAGAAGTTGTCGACATTTTGTCGACGTAGTCGTCGTCGTTTGTTTTTGTTGGCTGTGTGTCAAATTCAAATATAAACCAAAGCTACCGCTTAATAAACTTTGGCGTTTTAATTTTCAGTATAAAAGTGTGGTGACATACAGGGTGTCAAGGGTTTGACGTATTTTCATTAATCTGGTTATCCTTCTCATTTGTCGATTTCGAAACTCTTTTTTTCTGTATATCCTAGGGGAAGAACTTTGTCGTTCCCATGGAATGCGAAGACTTTGATTCCGGCAACGACTTTACCAGACTATAGATTTCCATCTTTTGATTACTTCCATCACATCCTCTATTGCATTTTAAAATCAACTCAAGGGATTGGCTGTTTCACAGTCTGGTTTTCGAAGAATATGTTCTATCCAACCATATTTGCATAGCTTGATTTTGATTGCTATGGGCAGCTGGCTACAATTTATACTTAAAAAGACTGCATTTGAGATGATCAAATGACTGCTTTATGGGACTGATTTTCAACGGCGTCATTGCTACTTGATCTTGCAGCATACTAAAGAACTTAGTTTATTTACAGATGATCATAGACCCAAACAATTTTGGCTCCATTTCTAATGACCCAGGAGGCAAATGTCAGCAACATAATCAATAAACTGTCATTGGAGGCTCTTCACCATTTGCGACAATCGAGAGATATTCGTGGAAGAAATATTCAAAGGAAATCGATATAGACTCGTACCGATTTGGTGAAGAAAAATTTGTTGTTTCCCTACAATAATGAATATTATTCAAAATTGTAACTGCAATATTGCATAAACTGCGGTACGAATTGTTGCAGCCACATCCACTGTACTCGCTCTCCGCAATAGCAACATAACTCAAGAGTTAAAGGATAAAATCAAATGAGAAGGTTGTTGCCGAGACAAAAGCTCAAAGAGTTTGAAAATCGCATTTTTTTGAGGAAATCGATCAACAAAGAGTTCTATATATGCCACACCCCTAAATACAAAAATTCTGCTGCAAGATGAACTCTAAGTTGTTATATTGAAAAGACAAAAATGCCAAGAAATTTGAGTCTTCATTCACAGCACGAACATCAAGAAAAAATAAGACCAGGTATTTCGGATTATGATTAAAGCCGGATCAGATATACCTTTCCACTGCCACCCGCTCATCTTCCGATTTGAATACAAAACCATTTCTTGATAGAGGCATCTGATCAGGATCCAATTGCAATGCATTACTTAATCACAATTTGGTATTGAGAACTTTTCTAGTAATTTGTTATCCTTAATGTTTTGTAACTGATGACGAGAATTGGATCAATTTTATTAACTATCCCCACATTCCATACTTTTATGATCAGGATCTGATTGGAAAACCTGATCCTCAACTGATCTTATAACATAATCTTCTCCTCAAAACACGGCCTGAATTATTGATCAGTTCCGGTCTTCTTGATATGAGTTGTGATATTAATTCTCTTATAGGTACGGATCAGAAAGTCTGACCCATTCCTGATCAAACTTCGGCAGTCGGGAATACTTATTGATCAACCGTGCTGGTCACCGTTCACTTACAATTTGCGGGTATTCATTCCATGTTTTAAAGTCAGCAAGAGAAGTTAGAAACCTTAAAACGTAAATCATTGGTTTTAAAATCTTCGGGATATTGCCCAAAAATGACCCTGTATTAGAATAACAACAACAACAATTGGCGACGCAACATAACAGTCATTTGTTTGATTGTTGTTGTTTTTGCTTTTGTTGTTGTTGTTGTTATTATTGTGCAGCAATGTGCAAAAAACTGTGCGTGGACGGTATTTTTAATGTCAAAAAGGAGCGGCATTAGCACCAGTTTAAGCAAACAAAAAAACAAAAAACAACAACAATGACAAAAACAAACAAAAAAAGCGCGCAAAAAATGGTGCAAAACAAATCAATGAAAACTTGGCTCAGGCGCGTTTAAGCCAATAAAACAGAAATAAACAAGAACTTGGCAAAGTTTTCTTGTCTAGGAAATCGATGATTCATCGTTCGACAAAGCGCAGCACTGCAATCGCGCCAGACAGTTGCAGCGACAGCAGCAAAACTTGGATTTTTATTACCAGACTTTGGCTTGGCTCTTAACTTGGCTTAAATACAAACGGTTACATTTGTGCAAATAAACACAGCTGCGCAGAGCTGCAACATGTGGAGTTTGTTTGGGTTCCGTTTTTGAAAAAAAAAAAAATTTATTTTTGTTGCTGTTTGTTGTTGTTGTTTACTCCTCTAGTTAGCATAAAGATTTGCGAGTTTACAATTATTATGCCAGTAATTAATTTCGATTTCATTTGTGATTTATTTCTATTCAGTTTTGATGGCTTTAATTGGTTTCAGTTCCAATGCTGGAAAAGGCGTGGTGGTTGGTGATTGCCAATTGACGGACGAGTAAAATTTTCATAAATTTCAATATCGATTACGCTGTACAACAATTTTAGGTTTTTTGCAAACTAACAAAGTTCTGACAGTGTATTTCGGTAAAATGGACCAAAAAAAAATATACGTGTTTCGGCGATTTGAGAGATTACCTACATCGGAGTTTTATTTTTAGGTGTGGTCAAAGTTACCTTCTTTTAATGCATTCTTGTGTTAAATCGACATATTAAACTATACGATCCTTACATCTGAGGTGTACCATGCGTTGAGTAAACTTTTGTAGGATATTAGGGGGAATATTTTTGTAGAAAACTTTAACACTCTATATCCCCCTCATATCAGCCATTTTTTGGCCTTTTAAAGGTACAAAAATTAGACCGAAAACGGGGAAATATGAAGTCAGTATGTACTACAGAAATGTTTTTGCTATACAATTTAACTACTCCGTTACTGATCCGTAACGGATAAAAAAGCGGAGATATGAATCGTTTGGCACACTGGGGTCATACAAAAATATTTTACGGACAATTTCAGCATGGGTCAAGCAAGACAAAAAATGCTTAAAACTTAAGAAAAATAAGTAAAAAAGAGTAATAAAAAGTCCTCATCGGTTTTGACGATTTTATGGCCTTTCGGATAAAATTTCGACTTTCTAGTGATCAGCGAATAGTAGTGAACTTGTGTAGCAAATATTTCTGTAGTATATACTGACTCCATATTTCCCTGTTTTCGGTTTAATTTTTGTACATCTTAACCTATTATAACCAATGTATTGGGGACGGGGTCAAACAGACCCACAAAAACAAGATATAATGGGTTAATGTGTTCAAAAGATTTTACTGTTACCTTGGGACAACAGATTTTGTCCAAAACGTGGTTTTAAAGTTTAACCGTTTGGTGAAATTTCGAAAATACGTTTTTTGTGCGTAAAAAAATCTCTGATACTTTTTTTTCTATATCTTGACTCAGATTGTAGTGCAAAGAATTCCCTATAAACAAATATTTTTACTTTAAACGTGTAACTTACGTTCATGAGTTATCGTAATTTTAAGCTCAACATGTCACTGTGCCTACTCATAAGCGGCATGCACAATTTACTAATTTTTTCGAATTTTGAATCAGTCGTACGAAAACAATTGAAAGGTCACTTTTATAGAAAATTTTATAAGCTACAATATTTCCCCTCTACAATATTTTCTCTAAGTGTAACCGTTAAAGAGATATTTGTAAAAAACTGATTTTGGACGCCATTTTTTCAATATGGCGGTGCGAGCGAACACGACTCGAGGTAGCAAAGTTGAAATTCTGAAAGAGCGCATCGAAATCTATAAAATAACTCATATGCAAAAATCCCGCAAAACATTCCAGGTAACATCATTTTATTCTCCCAAATGATTGTACTACTGAAAAAAATTTATACTGGAATCATTTCATCTAATGGCTGTTGTAAAAATAGATAGCTTTGCAATAAAATAAAACTTCATTCGACTTTCGGGATATGTCTTAATTTGCCCTGCGTTGTAGAAACTGTTTTTTTTTTAACCGATTTGTGCTTTTATATTTAAATCATTATCCACCTCTTCGCCTCAATCTTTCCACAAAAATTGTGATTTTTTGGTCTTTTGTTTCGAATAAAGTAAATTATTACCGCAGTTAAGTTTCTAATACGATAATCAAATCGTTTCAATGAACTGTCTAATTTTTATTGAATGCCATTAAATGAAAACTTGCAAGTGGAGCCCATAAAACCCAATCATTACACTGCCAACAAATCTCACTTCCTCAACTCTAATCAGAGGATTGGCTTAGCAATGTGCAATGTTGTTTGCGAGAAACATTTCTTCTATTTAGTTTTTTTTTGCGATTTTTTTTTAAACTTTCGTGTCATTGAAGTGGTGGTGTGGCGTTTAATTCATTCTTTCATTCACTCAGCACTTACCTGTTTTCCGCTCCTTATTTTCCAAATCGAAATCCCCAAAGTCCAGTGGTTCTTAAACTTTTTAAGGTTAATAAAAACTTTAGGAACTCATTTCAAAAAAAGTAATCGCTTTAATAGAGAATAGGTATGTACATATTTAGAAAGTAAAACATTCTAATTACGCCATTTCCAAGGCCCTCAATTATTTAAGGGTAACATTTCAAGCTTTACCAAAGTACCCAGTTCCTCAAACAGTATTCGAATCCTAATATAAAATATTTAAATATTTATTTATTTAATCTACAAATAATAAAATATTTAAGTCAGAGTAATTAGTTTTTTAAGTAAATCATTTTTTAGAGTTTATTCTCTGAATTTCTAACGACCTTCGTGCGAGCCTGATCACAAAAGCCCGTAAATGACACAAGGGTTGAGAAGCACAAACTTGGACAAAAATTGTCTTCTTGCATAAAAATATCTAAAAGAATGTATAAATGTGGGGTTAGTCAAGTCAAATCTAATAAAAAGTCTTATTGGATTCAATCAAAAAACTCAAATAAGCACTCAATTTATAATATTAGCTTTTCCTCCTTTAAAACAAAGCACTGATTTATCAGAAGAAAGTGTGTATATGCAATAACATGGTAGTATCGGGCCATGCCGAGCCCATGCTTTAAAAAAAAAATACTCGTATGCAACCAAGATTTTTTTCAAATGCTGGTTTCGTGTTTGTTCCGGGCCGGTCCTCAAAAATTAGGCCCGTGTCTACCTTTACTCGAAGTTGAAATTAATCTTTTTTTAAAAGTATTTATCTCATATAATCAAAGTATTCGATCCAAAAATATGGTTTAAATAGAAGTGGTCGGTTATTCTGTTCAGAACAAACTGAATTCTAAAGTATTCTAAAGCAATCATTTCTTTATACATATCAGGAAATACTATGTTCTTTGTTCTAGATTTAATTAGAGATTTCAATTCTTCATGGTAGTCGATTCATTTAAGAATTCTAGAGTTCGCCTTGTGGCCGAAATTCGACCACTGCAATAACAGCATATTTCCTTTTTAGAAGCTTGGAACTGCTAAACATGAAACATAAAAAATCGATGCAATGGTTTAGCTGTGAGAGTGTTTTTTCTTTTTAGGGGCGTGGCACCGCCCACTGAAAAATATAATGGTCATGCTGTCGTTCCTTAGTGCTAACCCTATCTTCATACCAAATTTCGTAAAAATCGATGCAATGGTTTAGGGGCGTGACAGCGCCCACTTAAAAATAACATAGTCCTATGCACTGCTCCTCCTCACAACCTTTCCAACAAAAAATCATGCAAATGGGTTGAGATTCAGGTACAGAAAAAGGGACTGAATCGATTTTGAGAATTTGATATTTAAACTATTTAATACAGATACTTAACAAGAGTTTCTACACGAATTGCTTAAAATAAAAAATTAAGTTTAAATATTTTGTTACGAAATTATAACATAACTAGCTGTCCAGGTAGCGACTTCGTTCGCCCGTTCATAAGCATGCCCTTTACATATGTTCCAAGTCCCATCTCTGTTGTTCTTGTCTTTGAACCCCTCAGGGTTTTCAAGGTGAATATATGTAAGTATTTATGTATTTTTATCCCGATTTATATAGCATTGTACGGGGGTGCAAATATCTTTCGTTCAATCCCTCTTAAGCTTTGCATGCTGAATAGTAGACGCAATGTACCGAGTTTCATAATGATAGCTGATATAGGAACACTGATATAGCATTTTATGTATTTTTTTATATGGGGGTGCGACGTCCCCTGTTTCAATCCCCCTCAAATTTTGCAAGGCGGATGGCAGATACATTATGCATAAGTTCACCAGCTTGTATAAGTGCAGAGATATAGCATTTTTTGTATGGGGGTTGCAACCCTCGTCCCTCTCAACAGCAACTCACCTCTTTAAGAATCTTTTATAGACTATAGCAAACAATTTAAAAAAAAAAATTATGCAAATCGGCCGTGTAGTTTCTGCGTCCATAAGCTACATACAAACACCATTTCATTTTTATTATACACAGAGCGAATTAAAAAAAGCATAATTTGCGTTGCTAAATGAGTTTCTACCGCGTTTGTCAGTATTTTAACTACGTTTTGTTGCTGATTTGGATTAAACAACGCTCCAAGATCAAATTTGTATAGTGCGTTGCTAAATCACTCACGAACGTGATTGAAACTTCTACAGCAACGAGCGTTGTTAAATCCAAATCAGCAACGAAATGTGGTCAAAACACCACGAAACGTAATAAAGTCCAAATCAGCTACGAAACATAGTCAAAACACTCATAAACGTGGTAAAAGTTAATTTCAAAACAAATAGACTTTCGGTCAACCTAACAATAATGATGGCAGTGGATGAGTTCGTTAACGTCCGCATCTATCACACGACAGGTTCCAGGTTCAAATCTCCCCAATTTCAAACAAAAAAATATTTATTTAAAGCAAAAATTGAAAATTAATAAAGAATATAATGTCAGTTTCATTATTGTTGACAGGAAAAAATTATAATTAAAAAAAATTTAAAAAATTATTTTTTTTTTGTATATTATTTAGCAACGCGAGTTGTTACATCACTCACGAACGTAGTTAAAACTTATTTAGCAACTCGCGTTGTTGAAACTGCTACGAGCGAGCCATGCTAATAAATTTGGGTCGCAACGTTGTTAAAATAACAACGTTTCTGGCACTTTTGAAAATGTTGTTTTCGCTGTGTATAGATGTGGTATACCCTTAACCCATTATATTCCGTTTTTAAGGGTCTTTTCGACACTTTTTTGCAAAAACATGGTCATAATGGGTTAAAATATTCTACAAAAAATATTTTAAAAAAATTTTCACTTGGGGCTACTGAAAAAAAAAAAATACACAAATACCGTCTGGACGGAGCCACCCCATTTTGATAGCGCACTTTTTTAAAACTGTACAAAACTTTCTGTGTTGCCACCCTGTTTTTTTGTAAGTTTCGTTTATACCACATTTCGGTTCGGTTGCCGTCAAATGGCTTTAGAGGGGATTCTGGTACGCGGTATGTTTAGTCACATAGGGGAGAGGAGTCAATTTTTAACCAGGTCGCAACACAGAAAGTTTTTGTTCAGTTTTTAAAAAGTTTGTTTAAGTATTAACAATATTTTCGAAAACAACCATGTGGCAACCCTAAAAAGCTATGTTGGACCATTAAAAAGATTGTTTAAGTGTTTTGAGGCTAAAATTTTATTTTAATTTTTTAAACGAAGTTTACAAAAAAAACAAAAAAAAATATGGCAACCCTGAACCCTGTTAATTTTCCAAAAAGGTTCCAGAAATAAAGGTACCCAGTGTGCCAGACGGTTCATATCTTCGCTTTTTTACCCGTTACGGATCCGTTACTGATCGTTTTTTTTTTTTGGAATTTCTCCCGCAAACGGATCAGTAACGGATCCGTAACGGGTAAAAAAGCGAAGATATGAACCGTCTGGCACACTGGGTAAGCATATTATATATTTTCAATTCATAAAAAATATAAAAAATAGGTGGGAAAAAATAGGCATGTTTTGGACTTTTTTGGGGATTCACACATATTTCTTTAAAAAATCTATTTTCAGAATAAGTAATCGGTTTTTCAAAAAAATTAATTTTCTCGCGAAACGCTTCCTCAAAGTTCTCGATTCTAAGAAAAAATGTACCTATCACTTCACCAAAGCTTTTATAGCCAATGTGTCACCCTTAACCATTTGCAGATCACTGTAACAAAAAGCATTAAGTACTATGGAATGACACGATCATTATTAACAACAACATCATAATGATGATCACCACCAATTTCCGCACAAACAAGTGAATTTTCTCTCTCTCCAGCCATTTGACTTTGACTGATGTGACTTGATGTGTGTGCGCTTATTCACTTCATCCGATTCTTTTTTTTTAAGGATCATCGTCATCCTCATCACGGCAATTCTTCGTACGAAAGGTTGATTGCTGGTTCATTGGGGCTGAAATTTTGCTGAAATTTCATTGCAACTTTTCAATTAGTATGGCGTTGGTCGTGTCATGCTTCAGGCTAATAGTCGTATTTTTTATTTGAATTCATTAAAATGACTCTTGGTTTGAATTTTCTGCATCGTCCAATGGCTGTCTATCTGCTTAGTGCTGGGTAACTAACGTGAAAGTGTTAAAATGCTATTGCGTAGGAGTGTTTCTTTTTCATTTCCAAGAGGAAAACGAGGTGTTATTTAAATTGGGTATATTTAGAAGATTTAATGGGTATAATTTAATTTATGTTTGATTTTTATTGAGGCTGCTTAACAATGGCCTGAAGTTATGTTTGTCTATTTTGCAAATAAATTTGAATAAATCGTTGGACGTAGGAGAAAAAGTCTACTGCAAAATAAGAAACCAACTATGATGTTTAGCTTAAAAGTGAAAATTTCAAGCCCTAACTAATGAAATCCTTTTAAGCCCATAAAAAGCATCCTCAATATTGAATTCAGCAAATCAACTTTAATCGCTTGTGTCAAAAGAACACAGGGCAACATTTACCAATGCTGACAAGTGAACACAAAAAAGCACAAGAAGACACAAGACACACTTGTCTTCTCACTTGTCTGCTGACAACAGATGAAATCACTGACTCCATTGAATAAAGGTACCTGACTGACTGAATGACTTGACGACTTCCCTCGCCAACGCAATTCAATTCACAATTGAATTCAATTCAAAACAACAAAAAGTCGAAGGGAACGCACATTTGTTGCTTGCAGCAAAATCACTTGATGCCTTGGCGCAAATTTAATTTTTATGTGTCTCATCCTTAAAGCAAAATGCGCTATGCCAAAGTGCATTTTGGGGTTTAACCGCACCGAGAGTTGGAATACTACAACCGACAACAACAACAAATACAACATTCATAAAATGCGTCGCGCAAAAACCAAGTCACTGTCTCTAATTGAATTCGTCGGCTTAAATAATTCAGCTTAAGGGCAAATACGATACCAGCCAGCGATCGTCGAACAAAAAAAATTGGGCTTAAATCTTCGACTCGACAAGGAAGCAACAATCAAGCGAACAAAAAAATCGAACAAAAATATCCATGTAAGCTCTGTGGTGGTGTATTGCGCCGCTTTTCTGTCAATTGATTTTCATAGCAGGCGAATAAACAACAACAACAACAATGAGAGTAGCAAGCAAATAAGGAGAAGTGTCTTCAGTGAGATCTCGCCTGTGAATAGAGTTACCAACAGAAAATGATTAAGTTAATTAAAGAAATTTTGGGAAATATTAAGATGAGCTTTTCAATACCAGGTTCGCAACTCCTTAAGGATCTCCGGCAAAAATGAAAATGGATATGGAACACTACGTAAACTAACAACGGTGATCTGGCGGAAAGCATTACAGTGGAACCCTTAAGGTAACAGGAGACGTGGTCATTCGAAAACTTCATGGAAACAATCGCTATGATTAGAAAATGTGAGTTGGGGAAAATGTTGAAAGAGAGATGTAAAGTTCATGGCAGAAAGCTTCCATTTACGGTGCTGCTTTGGCACTTGAAAAGGTTTAATGCACTAATCTTCGCCCCTTCGGAATGTGTGCATATCTGGACATAACTTTCCCTTCTGGTAAAAGCATCCAAAATTTTTGTTGTTCCCTGGGTCACGACACCCAATTGTTTGAAATTCCACATATAAATATTAAGTAAGAATATTAAGCAATTGCTTAGCGGAATAAATGTTCCGAATTGGCCAAGCTCTCTAAGAAATCTTCCCGTAATTTGGGTATTAATCACAGTCATCATTATGCTCACAAAAAATAGAGTGGAGAATTGAATTGAATGTTGAATGGAGGAGCTTTGGGACATCTGTTTGTGGTTTTCCCAATTTTTTTTTTCATTTTTGCCCATTCAGTGAGCACTCCTCTAGCAATTATGTGTTGGCTTATGTCTTTTCACAACCGTTGACAAGAATAAAGATTGTCAGACATAGTGATGAGCAAACCAAAACCAAGACCATAGCAGTATTGATCTTGATCTTGGTATTGGTTTTGATATTGAGTTTTGGTCTTGATCTTGGTCTTGAAAAAATTTTTAAAGATTGCAATATTCAAAATTTCCCAACCTTATTTATCCGAAGCAGTTGGGTTTTTTAGATGCCAAATTTCGAATTAAGACATAATTTTATGGTCAAAATGGGCGTGACACACCTATTAACTATAAATTCGCAAGACTAAAAGCTGTCTTTGTCTTGATGATCATCGTGACCAAGATCATAGTAGTCTTGGTCTTGATCTTGCAATGATATCATCGTCTTGGTGTTGGTCTTGAAAAATTACAAGGACCAAGACTAATTTTGCTCATCAATAGTCAGATCGTATGAAGCTAAGTATGAAGTTTGGTGGTAGAGAATGTGTTA